>BRYE01000028.1:11738305-11748305 GCA_030159115.1 Actinidia arguta var. hypoleuca | reverse complement strand
CTCATTATATAATTTATATTTGGAGCCGGATGTTCTAAATTTGATAAAAAAATTATTTTTTGGCTCCGTGCGCATGTTATCACCATTCAATAACCACTCACAATGCCTGTATGGTGAGCTTCACTTTGTAGATGTGGTAAATGTAACTAACTAATCCATGTCAGTTCACTAAATACCGCATCTACATAGTAAACCTCATAGTGAATGTGTGATAAGTCGTTATTGGCCAGTGATACCACGTGTGCATGACAACGTGGTATTCAGTGGCATTCAAGTTTTTTCTCCTGAAATCTAGGCCTTTGGATCAGTTTTGTTGTGGTATAAAATTGAGATGAGCAACCAACAGTCAATATTGCACTATTTACCTCGGTATTGAATTTTGGTAACAAGTGGGCGACCTGCATAGTAGTGAACAAACATTACCGGCCGGAATTAACCCACACGTGGCAAAGTGCATTAAAAGCAAAATACTATTTTAGTATGTCTTGGTGAGAATAGTGGTTTTTATCCTCAGAACTCGAAACGTCGTGCAATCTTAGTCATTGATGTGGACAGATCTCAGCCCTCGATACTTCTTATAAATAGAGGGTCTCCCTCTACATTTGTACTCTTTTGCTTGTGTTATTGAACTGCTGCCCTTTAACCTCGCCCTTGCTAGCTCGCCAACAATCCTCCACCCGTCTAGTAAGTATTTTCTATCAGCTCCTCCAATTTTGATTCCAATTGCATGTCCAGTAGGTCTAGGGTAGGAGATTTAGAAAACTTTGAGGATTCTTTACCATCTTGGATTTCTGAACATTTGAGGGAAGGATCTTCATATATGGCCAACAAGGTGAATCAATTTCCCTCTTCGCCAAGGGAAAATTCTCCTAGGGTAGATCCTCCTGAGGTATCCCCTTGGGATGATTCCCTAGATCACGGGGACCATGGGACGGTTACTCACACCCCCTTGAAAATTTAACAAGCGTCATAACTCAGGGCGACCTAGATCACCTGAGGATAACATACTCCTTCCTGGTTGGGCTCCAAGATAAGATTCCTGATGATGGCGAGACCATCTTATCTGCTCGCTCGGGCGAGGTAGCTTTCTATGAGGTTGCTTTTCTTGCCGGCCTCAGGCTCCCAATTCATTCTACCATCAGGAGAATATTAAACTTTTACAACATTTGTACTGTCTAACTTTCTGCCAATACGTGGTGATGTGTTATTTGCATATTAGTGATATGGAGATTCTATAGGCGCCATATTTTCCTAAACGAGTTCAGGTGCCTTTATAACTTGTTTAAGAGTCTAAAGTCAAACTGTGACTCTATTTCAAGGCGAGACCGGGAAAAAACTTGATTAAGGGATCTCCTAGCAATGTTAAAGGATGGAAGAGGAGATTCTTTTTTGCCTCGAAAAATGACTGTGAATTCCATCTGAGCATGGCCTTGGATGGAGCTCGGGTTCCACGATCATGGGGCATCCCAGGTTAGCCTCGTTTCTTTAACACGTTATTTTTATTCATCTCACCTTAAACTAACCAATGTTTTTTTTAAGGCAAACACTACAATATATTACCCGTTTTGACTGATACCGAGATCAAGAGGTCTGAGAAAGTTTTCAGGAGGATTGGACCGGAGGGATACTTCGAAGTCCCCAAAGTGCTAGATTCTCGTACATTCCATCGGTTCTTTGCCCCTGGTCATGCTGAAATGTCTTCTAGTGGCGAGAATAAGTCTGGAGATGGCACAATTACTTCTTCGGGCAACGCGGGTGAGTACCGCCCTTTCTGAGATGAACACCCCGACGTGACAGCCCTCGAGCTGAATTCGTAGAATATATAGAAACCATCAGGAAGGAGATGAAGAGGATCTTGTCTCATGTTTGTGATTTAACCCTGCTAAGATGGTCAGAGGGGAAAGTCCGAGATCCCTACTTGAGTTTTACACCAAGTAATTCGAGCTCAAGCTCGGATTCTAAATCGGAGTTCTGGTCAGACTCAAGGCTGCCTCCCAAACTTAGATCAGATGGTAGTCTCTTCAATCTTCTAATGTTTCGTCTCTTTTTTGTACTGATGTTTGTTTTTATTTTGTAGCTATGTCAAAGAGAATCAGTTTAGCGAAACTTGCTTAGAAGGTGGAAGAAAAGAAAGAAACCAAGGCTGCCCCCTCTTCCTCCAAGGGCGTGGTGATCTGAGAGAAATGGCCCCGGGAAGAAGCTCTCGCCACCTTGCCCATCAAAAAGGGCGAGGTCGACGATTCAAAGGGCAAGGAAAAGGAGATACCGCTGCCTGATGCTAAGAAAGTCAAATCCAACAAGACGGCGGGCGGAATTGCTCGCCCACCAGCCCTCGGAGAGGGCACCTTGGCCAGACTAAGTCACCCATTAGGACTTGGGGCCTTAGTGATGGCGAGTGCCTTTATGGCTGAGAAGATTCTGGCCTGGGTGGTACTTTCTACTGATAAAGAGAAGGTAGAAAAACTTGGCTTGGATCAGGTGGTTACTAAATTTCTCCACTGTATTGACCAGGTATTCACTTATTTCTATTCTCATCTTTTGCTTTTTGTATCTCCATTTATTTAAGGTGCTCATGAAATCTTTGTTGTAGAAGGCAGTCGTGGTAGGGTCCTCCCTCACCGTCCGAAGCAGGGATAGAGATCACGATGCCATATTTTAGGACGCTCAAGCCGACTCAACCGAGTTTGAAATGGTTTGTGCTCAAAATCGGGCCATAGAGGCAGAAAAGCTTCTGAATGAATCTGTGGAGCAGTCAAATGCAGCTGAGGCTGAGTTAAAAAAGAAGTCTGAGGACATGGCAAAGTTGGAGGAGGTGATGGCTGAGCTTAAGGTTCAAAATTAGCAACTCATGGACGAGAGAGACGTAGCCGCGGGCATGTTGGCGAAGTCAGAGATGCTGATTGCTGGACAAAAGGTCCGAGAAGCTCGCTCCAAGATGCTAGCTATTGCAGAATTCAAATCCTCAAGTGACTTTCAAGAGGTAGTCAAGAACGCTGCTTCTAAGTATTTCGGTGAGGGGTTTGACTTCTGCAAAAGGCAATTAGCTGTCCATCTTCCCAACCTCGACATTGATCTTGACGCCATGAACATGGATCATGAACTGCTCGAGAAGGAGGAGAGAGAATCCAAGGAGAAGAAAGTCTAGGAGGATGAGCAGGAAAAAGGCGATGATGATATCAGCCCTCTCTCCCCTTGAATATTTTTTTATGAATTTTTTTCATGAAATTTTCCATCTATAATGGCGTTCTGTAATCCATGTTTCTTATAATGAATAGAAGCCTTCTTTCCTCGCTCGCATTATGCTACTTTTGATTGTATCGATGTCATTATGAATTATTTAGAATATAGGCGATCTTAACCTAAATAAACTAGCAAACTCAGCTTTGGCGCTTTCGAAATTGTATATCGGAGAGTTAAAACTAGCGATAATCATTCCTAGCATACAAAATTACAAGGCGAGATTATGGAAATCTTTACATGTTTTCCTTGGTGATGGCAATATCCATAATGGTGATCAAGAAGCCTTATCATTTTTTAACGAATGGGCGTTCTTGATATAGGCGACATCCTCAATGGCGATCAAGACGCCTTATCATTTGTCAATGATTGGGCGTTCTTGATATAGGCGACATCTTCAATGGCGATCAAAACACCTTATCATTTGTCAATGACTGGGCATTCTTGATATAGGCAACATCCTCAATGACAATCAAGACGTCTTGTCATTTTTCAATGAATAGGCGTTCTTGATATATGCGACATCCTCAATGGCAATCAAGACGCCTTATCATTTTTTAATGAATGGGCGTTCTTGACATAGGCGACATCCTCAATAGCGATCAAGACGCCTTATCATTTTCAATGACTAAGCGTTCTAGATATAGGCGACATCCTCAATGGCGATCAAGACCCCTTATCATTTTTTAATGACTGTGCGTTCTTGATATAGGCGACATCCTCAATGGCGATCAAGACATTATTTTTCAATGAATGGGCGTTCTTGATAATGGCGACAATGGAACTGACATTTTAAAAGAATGGCGACATACATTTCTGGTGATAAAATCAAGGGAGAAATTTATTAATTAACTATAAAGATAGGTGACTATGATATAATAATTAACAATACAAACAGAACTTTTGACAATGTCATATTGGTTAGGCGATCTCGTTCTCATGACGACTAGATATATTACTGATAATATTTCTTCAAGTGTTCATCGTTCCAGGGGTGAGGAAGGGCTTTCTCGTCTATGTTTTTCAGCCAATAAGTTCCTCGTCTGGATACTTTGACAACTTTGTAGGGCCTTCCCAAGTAGAAACGAGCTTCCCTGCATTTAGTTCCTTTGTGGACAAAGTAACTTTTCTAAGGACTAGGTCGCTTGGCAAGAAAGATGATTATAGTATTTGGCGACGTGGTGCTTGTAAGTTGCTTGGCGTATCTTAGCTCTCTCTCTCTTTTCATCGAGTAGATCAAGGTTGAGTCTTAACTCAATTTCATTGTTTTTCATGTCGAAATTTGAGATTCTAAAGCTTGGCATTTCAATTTTCATTGGTATAACAGATTATGTCCCATATACCATAGAAAATAGTGTCTCACTAGTAGGAATTTTGCTTATTGTATGGTACGCCCAAAGTATGCTCGGCAAGTCTTCTACCCATTCGTTTTTGAACTTTTCCAGCCTTGTTTTTAAATTTCTCAAGATCGCCCTATTGGTGACCTTGACTGGACCATTTGCTTGAGGATGGCCAAGCGAGGAGAAATGGTGAGAGATGACGAGGTCTGAGCAAAACTTTCCGAATTCATCATTGTTGAATTGCCTGGCGTTGTCCAAGATAATAACATTGGGAATCCCGAATCGACAGATGATGTTTTTCATATGAAATTTCTAGTATTTCTCTCTGTGATTTTGGCCAGAGGTTTCGCTTCTATCCACTTGGTAAAGTAATCAATAGAGACGATCAAAAATTTTCTTTGGAATGGAGCTTAAGATAGAGGTCCAAGTATATCTACGCCTCATTGAGCAAAGGGCTATGGACTGGTCATCGGGATCATCTCGGTGGGAGGGAGATGACTAATTGGAGCAAATCGTTGACATTTATCATAGTTTCTTGTGTATTTCGCTGTATCTCGCTCCATCTGTGGCCAAAAGTAACCTTGACGAATGGTTTTTCTCAACAGTGACCTTGCCCCCGAATGATTTTTGCAAATACCTTCATGAATTTCCCTTAGAACATACTCCCCCTCTTCAGGTCGGAGACATCTTAGGAGAGGCCCTAAAATATTTTTTTTATACAAGACTCCATGGAGAATACAAAACTTTGCAAATTTGTATTGGACTCGGCGAGCTTGGAGCTTGTCTGGTGGTAACGTGTCATTCTAGAGATATGCGATAATATCGTCCATCTATATCGGGCTTGCCTCTACCTAAAAGATTGATTTGGTGATCTCAATACTTGGATTCGCTAAGAATTCTAGAAGTATACTTATGTCTGAGATGAAATCAAAGTCTGAGGCGAGGTTAGCCAGAGCATCGACCTTCTTATTTTCCTCTCTAGGATTTGGCGAATTCTGAAGTCTTTGATTTTTCTAGACATGGTCTTTACCTCGTCCAAATAGGCCACCATTCTAGTATCTTTGGCGAGATAGTGTTTTTGAACTTGATTTACTACTAGCTGAGAATCACTAAAGGCATCTAGGGCATCTACTCCCATTTTTGTTGTAACTCTTAGTCCGACGAGAAGAGTTTCATACTCGGCTTCGTCGTTGGTGGCTTTGAATCCTATACAGATGGCGTACTCTATCTGCTTGCCTGAAAGAGTTTGGAGAATAAGACCCGTGCTACAGCCACGTTGGTTTGATGATTTGTCTATGAATAGTTTTCATCTGGCGATGTCCTCACCTGAGTTTGGTTGCTCTAGAGTTTCTACCTCGGGTATGTTTTTCTCAGGCTCTAGGGCGATGTCATATGTGAACTCAGCCACAAAATAAGCCAAGGTTTGACCCTTGATCGCCATTCTCGGTCTGTAATCAATATGGAACTCGCTTAGTTCAATAGACCATTTGAGGAGTCTCCCCGAGGTGTTTGGTCGCTGGAGAACTTACTTCAAGGATTGGTTAGTCAACACAGCAATAAGATGCGCATGAAAATAATGACGAAGCTTTCTGATGGCGATAAGGAGAGCAAAAGAGATCTTCTCGATTTTCAAGTATCTGGTCTCGAATCCCATGAGAACTTTACTAACGTAATATATCAGTTTCTAAATTATGTTCTCTTCTCAGATTAGCACTGCGCCTACTATTGTTGGCTAGACAGACATGTATATGAGAAGTTCATTGCCTATAAATGGAACCGTAAGCAGGGGAGGCGAGCTGAGATAATCCTTCAGTTGTTGAACTGCTGTTTCAGATTCCTCATTCCACTAGAAAGTCTGATTTTTTCTCAAGATCTTGAAGAACGAGAAGCATTTGTCAGTTGACTTGGAGACAAATCTATTATGGGCGGCTATTTGTCTAGTCAATTATGGCACCTCATGGATGTTCCTTGGCGAGTTCATGGTAAGTAGGGCACGGATCTAGTCTGGATTGGCCTCGATTCCTCGTTTGGTCACTAAAAATTAAAGGAATTTACCCAAGGAGACACCAAAGATGCATTTGGAAGGATTAAACATCATTCGGTGCTTTCGCAATACGCCAAATGCTTCTTTTAGATGGGCGATGTGATCTGTAGCCTGCATTCTTCAAACCAAAAGGCATGACTTTGTAGTAGTATTACTCTCTCTCAGTAATAAATAAAGTTTTCTCTACGTCGAGCGAATGCATCTTGATTTGGTGATATCCGGAGAAGGCGTCAATAAAACTGAGAAGTTCATGTTTGGAGGTGGCATCAACTATTAGGTCAATCTTTGGCAAAGGAAAACTGTCTTTTAGACACGCTTTGTTGAGGTCAGTGAAGCCAACACATACTCTCCATTTCTCCCTTTCTTTGGGGCAACGACAACGTCAATCAGTCAATTTGAGTAGTGAGATTCTCTGATGACATTGGCCTTAATGAGCTTAGCCACTTCTTCTTCTATGACTTTTAGTTGTTTAAGGGTAAACTTCCTTCTTTTCTAGCGAACTAGAAGAAAATCAAAATTGATAAATAGTCTATAAATGGCGACCTGAGGATCTATTCCTTGGACGTCGCCCTGTGACCATGCAAAGATATCATAATTTTTTTTCAAAATTTCCACAAGCACCCAGTAATTCTTCAGTTAACTTTGTCCCAATCATAACGTGGCGGCCTGGATGGTCTGGGTGAATAGAAACTGGAGTAGTTTCTTCCAATAGCTTGGTGTTTTCTGACTCTCTGGGGCCCACTAAGGTAATATCCTCCATCTCATCTCTCAATGCCTCCATCTCGGCATCGACAATCTATAATTGCTATTGCCTACTCGATTTGGAATGAGATTCATCTTTCATTGCCGAGATAAAACATTGCATGACTACTTTTTTGTCGCCCTTCACCTCACTTATTTTCGTTAGGGTTGAGAATTTCATCTTCAAGTGATAGGTTGAGGTGATGGCCCTAGTTCCTCCTAAAGTCGGGCGGTCCAAGATTGCATTGTAAGGCGAAGGACAGTCTACTACAATGAAGTCTTGCCAAATGGTAGTCTGGTCCTAAAGTTATTGGAAACTTGATCCATCCAATTGGATGGGTGGTGATTCCTCTAAATCCGACCAAAGGGGTGTGAAAAGGGTAGATCTTATCCAACCCAATCTTCATCTTGTCAAATGCCGAGATGAACAAAATATATGTTGAACTCCCATTGTCAACTAATATCCTATGTACATTGAAATTGGCGATGACGACTGAGATGACCAAGGCGTCATTCTGAGGGAGGTGTAGGCCTCTCAGGTCGTCATTGGTAAAGGTAATGGGCAAGTGGGCTATAGTTGTAGGTGAGGAGAGGTTATAAACTTTTTCCTCTGCTCACCTATTAGCGCTTCTAGCATGTCTCTTTCGAGAAGAGCTTGGGCATCCCCCTGACCCAAACCCTCCATGGATCACCTTTATGTCTCCTACGGTTGGCCTATTGTCACTATATCTCCTGCCAAGTAAGTCAGGAGACGGGCGCTCTACAACATACTTTCTTAGATACCCCTTCTTGATAAGGTCGACTATTTATTCCTTCAACTGAAAGCAATCTTCGGTGTTATGTCCATGGTCTCAGTAGAACTCACAATATTTATTCTTGTTCCTTTTTCGAGGATCGGTCTTGATTTTTCTAGGCCATTTGATGAATTCCTCATGCTTGATCTCTGTGAGCACCTGGGCGATGGGAGCGTTGAGAGGGGGTAATATCAATTCAAGGCGGCGAGGTGGAGTATGAGGACACTTATCGTTGGTTCGTCGCCTCGATTCTTGGTTTGGCCTCTTGTTCCTCACCTCGTCCCTATAGTTTGTTCGCCTGGTGTCAAGTTTCTTTCTCTTGTCATCCCTTGCTCTCCTTCTTCGTTTAGCCTCGGCCAACTCCTCTACGACAATATACTTCTTAGCCTTGCTTTGGAGAGTTGACAAAGTTTCAGGGACGTTCTTTAAGAGGAAATCAAACAATGGTCCTGGGAAAAGTCCCTCCATCAGAGCCATCACCACCACCACCTTGTCACTGGGATCTTCCACTTCTAGAACAGCTTGGTTGAACCGCTTTACATAGTCCTTCAAATTTTCAATCCCCTTCTAGTGAATTGTGAAGAGATGAGAGGCATTTTTCTGCCTGACCCGACAACTCATGAAATTAGTGATGAAGAGTCTGCTCAAGTCGTCAAACGAGTCAATGGTCCTTGGAGACAGCTTTTTGGTCCTTGGAGACAACTTTTTGAACCATAACATCGCCGATCCCTTTAAGGTAGCTGAGAAAGCTTTACACATTACTCCATCAAAATATCCATGGAGTGCCATTAGGCTTTTATATGAATCTAGATGGTCCATGGGGTACGTCTTCCTCTCATAGATCCTGATTTGAGTAGGCAACTTGAATCTGGAAGAAACTCTGGTCTTCATCACTCTTTCTGTGAACGGAGGTTCAATCTGTTTGATCAGAGTATCCATGATCACTGGCGCACTTGCACCTGTATTGATGGCATCAATACGGGTGTCGAGATCTCTGATTCTCTGAGTGGTGGATCTATCCTGGCACCCGGGCACTCTATCATTACGGCGAGGGGACCTCCCCCTCATTCTGGTGTCCTCGCCTTCTATTCTGGGAGTTTTACTGGATGATCAGGACTTTGATAAGGAGGAAGAGCTTTCTCGTTTGGGATGGGAACTTGATGATCGATGTCGACGGTTTCTATTCGAACATGCTCAGCCTATACTCCGGTGGCTTTGGGATTCATCGTCGCCTGAATGGTGAGACTGTTGGATATTCAAAATAGAAGGTGCATCTGAAGGTAGTGGATTGGCTATGGCGAGATGCTGTATCAGGCGGGCGTTATTCTCGTTCATGGTTCTCATCTGCTCGGCCATACCATGTATCTCATGGTGGAGTCCCTCTAGATCATAAGTTTGGCTGGTATTGGCCATTGGATGAGCTCTATAATCTAACAGACTGCTAGCACATGGTCTAGGTACCAAACGACTGCGCAGGTGCATAGAATGTTGAGAACTGTCGTTCCCATAGACGACGTCAAACTATTGTGGTATAAAATTGGGGTGAGCAACCAACACAACAGTTAATATTGCTCTATTTACCTCGGTATTGAACTTTGGCACCAAGTGGACGATCTGCACAGTAGTGAACAAATGTTACCGGCTGGGGTGAGGCCGCTCAAAATTCCTTCGGCGTGCGAATCAGACCAAGACGAGAATAAACTGAGCAATGAGAAATCAAAATTGTATGTGTACCAAAATTAAATCGTACATTTTCATAATGGGGGAGCGGCTCTTTTATAGTTGGAGAATGGAGAGCCGTGTAAGAAAAATGCGGTGTGATTTTCGGACGGTCAACTATGGAA
>BRYE01000028.1:11728305-11730805 GCA_030159115.1 Actinidia arguta var. hypoleuca | reverse complement strand
TAGTGTCCGTTGTGCAATTAAATTAAGCATAGGGTGTTGTATTATTTTGAATGGGTCTAATCGCAAAAAACAATTAGATATCATAATGTTTATCAATATTTTAGTACGAGGTTTTTTGTGCAACTCACATGGAAATTTAACTTATATTGATTAGTAACTAAAAATGCACAAATTAAAATTAGACCTATTTGAAACTTTAGTGCACATGAAACATATTATTAAGGGTAGATTACACTGAACCACCCTCGATTCCAATGAAATAGGCCCTCTCGTTCTCTGAAATACCACTGACACCCTTGTTAGATAACTCTGTTAAATTATATGGGAAGTTACTATAGTACTGTTGTTGACTTAGTCAAAATAAGATTAAAACTATTCTCCCAAACCATCTCTCTCACTCTCGTAATAATTAAGCCGATTCCGATATTTGGGTTACCCTAACTCGATCTCAATATAGTTGCTCTTGTACTATTAATGCATTACTAAATTTATTTATTTATTTGGTCGGATGGTTACTCTGCCTTAGGAGGTTGACCAAACTCAATGGTTTGCTGGGCTTACCCCAAGGGCGGGCCTGGTAATAACCACCACCTCTTGTTGCCATAGCCGCCACCATCCACAACTTTCTCTCTCTCTCTTCACCCGCCCCCCTCCCCCACCCCACACAATCCCCTAAATTATTTGTCAATTGATGTCGGGTGGGGAGTCGTAGTGGTGGATGGGTTTGGTGGGGTTGAATTGGTGGAAACTAGGTGTTCTTTGTGGAAATTTGGAGATGGAATAGATAGTGATAAGATGAAGAGAGTTCTGGTGGTGGCCGGTGGTGTTGCAACTAGTGTTTGGTCGGAGAGGTGGTGGCTATGGTTTTGGTCAATGATGGTGGTCAAATGAATGTATTGATAGAGAGATTATTCAAAGCTCTTAGAGTATTACTCCACGTTATTTCAATCTACGATACATGCACATGTGGAAACCCATACCAAAAAATAGTGGGCCCCACTATTTAAACCAATCACACTAAGGTTAGAGCACCATTAGGATTTGCTCTAAGAGTACTAAATAATTTCTCGTGTTGATGAGGAGAGAGAGGGGGGTATCTAATAGTTGATAAGGGCAAATAAGGCATTTTGATGGAATATGTTGCTGGAATAAGCAATGCCTGTTAGGTCAACTAACGGTTGACTAGTAGAAGGGGGAATGAGTTAAAAAAATTGTAAAGTGAGGGATGTCGGTGGTATTTCAAAAAATAAAGGGTTATCAATGAGATTTCAATAGAATTGAGGGTGTATCAACGTGATTTACCCTATTATTAATTATTGTGGATCTTTCTGTGGTCTTCTTGGTCTAACAGATTGCTAATGTGGGGTCGTAGCCTCCTTAAAAAAGCATAACAAAAACAAGATTTAACGATGCTTTTCACTACATTAATAATTTGTACCCCCATTAACAAGCATTAAATGAAACAAAAGCCATGCTTTTTATGCGCTCCTACAGGAAAAGAATGGTACGATAACTTGATATATAATCTTCGTGCATGTCTCAGCTTTTATAACCATGTCGGGTCACTTGTTGAGTAAGCAAACAAAGAAATACATGGAGCATACATTATGGGAAGGTTTTAATAATTTTATGGGATTTAATAAGATTTATTGGAATTGCCTATAAATATGAAGTTGTACGTAATCTAAGAGACTTTTAGAGGTAGATAAAAGGGTATAGATGTAAGGAGAGGTGAAAAAATACTGGGGCATCAGGGTGACCCTTGAGTGGGGTAAACGGGAATTGATTTAGGGATCGGGTTTGGGTATTCACCTATTTGGCTTTAAAATGTTTTTAGTCTCATTATTTTATGGGTGGAGCCATACTAGGGTAAGCGGGATCAATTGACCCTACTAAAAAAAAAATTGCACTACTATCCATAATATAATTCATCATAAGTACAATTTGAACTCCACCAGAAATTAATAATTTGTCATAAATTCTATAAATTCTATAATCATAATCCCGCTGAACATAAGTTCTGACAATTTTAACTCCGGTAAACTTAAATTCTGATAATGTTGACCCCATAAAAAATTAATAATTTGACTTAAATTATATAATTTTGATTACGCTGAACATAATTTCTAACAATTTAACCTCACTGAACCTAAGTTCTGACTACATCTCTACATGATTGCACAGTCTAAAAAATATAGTAGATAATCTCTTGTTCGTAGATGTACATCGGCGAAAGCCGAATCATGTAAATCTTCTCTTTTAACACATGCATGATAGTGTTCCTGTTTGTATTCGATGATGAAAAATCTCAACAGAGATGATCGTAGGTTTATGTATGAATTTTCCGCAATTTTAGAATATTCCTTGTTTGTCACTAATTGAGTTTAATTACCATCATAATAGAATCTAATGAATCACCACCACTAAGCAAAGTCTCCTAAATTTTCACGCGAAAATGATTATGAAAAGAAAAGGAAATATCCAATACGAAGGAATGAAA
>BRYE01000028.1:11718305-11720805 GCA_030159115.1 Actinidia arguta var. hypoleuca | reverse complement strand
TCATATTCTCAATGTCAAAAGTACGTATTTAATACTGTCCTGTTTGAATTCTAGCATGGATTACGGAGTCTGGACAGAGAACGGCAGAGGCACTTACAACAAATGGGATGGGGTTGCTCGCTCCACAACTCAGGTAATTCCTGGTTTGGATGAAATAATTTGTTGGATTAAGAGATTTCCCACAAATTTTAACTCGATAAATATCATCTCTATTGCCTAGCCCTTTTTTGGGCACTGGGGTTTGATGGTTTTCCCTCGTGTAATGCTGACAACGCTACACTACTTACCTCGGTAATTTGAGCTGGCTTTTATCTTTCATAATTGGAAAAAAAAATGGTCCCCATGTATTTTATTCAAATCATACTTCAACTGCATAGAAAAAGTAGTTGCTTTTCATGGGATTTGCATTTTCTTAGCTGCAGAAACTGCGAAGTAGTCACAAGCTGAATACGGTGTTTGGGAATGTAATTACTAGGAAATACCTTCATGTAAAGTTTGGGACCTTCAGGATGGATCCAGCTTTTGCTTAGAACTTAGAAGCTGGTTTAACTAAGTTCTTTCTTCTTGACCGTCTTTTGTCTAGTCTTCTTTCGTCTTGTTCAACTTGTTATTTTAACTTCAGTTGTTATCTACTGTAATGGTTTAAATAAGGTCTATGGGGTCTTCGGAATTTCTCAACCAATTACAGGTAGTTCCTGGAGCTTGGACTGCCATTTTAGTCTACCTTGATAATGCTGGCAATTGGAATCTCCATGCAGAGAACCTAGACTCATGGTATTTGGGTCAAGAAGTTTACGTGAGCGTGGTGAATCCGGAGATCACAGACAAAACTGAGATTCCTTTGCCTGAAAACACCATCTACTGTGGCATATTCTCATCCTTACAGAAGTATGATATTAGCAAACCTACATTTTTTCAATCTTCTGTATCGATGGCGCTTAGGTTAACAGAAATTTCAAGAAAGTCTTCCATATTCATTTGATTTTGGTTGAGAATCTATCTTGCACTTGCCATTTTCCAAGTATAGAGTAGAACAATTTTGGATATCAAAATTTCTATACTTAATTCCAAAACACAATCTAAATGATTGTACAGATTTGCTTCAGCATAATTCCTCATCCCAAGCTCCTATACTAATTCGCTTTCTTTATTTTTCAATCTTTCAGGGACCATGCTCAGAGACTCAAGTTCTCCCGTGCACTGTCCATCACAAAACCAACCATAACAATTCTGGTTGCGCTTTTCCCAACTATGATTGGAGCTTTCATCGGGTAACGAAATTTTCTGGAAAAAAAAGATGGGGTTGTCAACCAATGAAATGTTCGACATATTTTCCTTCGCAGCCGAGAATACGGGAAGGAGTTAATAGAGGTGCTATATTAACTATTCTGCTATATATATCGTTGTTTAATTTATGGTTTACGGAATTAGATTGCAGTAAATAGCTGATAGTTCCACAAAAGGAGATGAATGAGGAGTTGAATTTTGAACGATGGGTATCAGCTGGACAGCTAGAGGCAATTTTAGAAACTTATGCTTTATTGCCATGCTGTATCTATCTAATTTTAGTTAATGGTAGACTATTAATTCCTCTTTTTTTAAGAGTTGCATTTAATTCTTTACATTCTCCATACACTTCAACAGAAGGTATTATTAGATTATTGGGCATTGGATGACCCATATGGGATTCAAATTCTCCATATGAATTCTGACATCTAAAAAGAGTAATTTTCACACCAATACGTTTTGCACACGCTCTCTCGCTTCGCATTGCAGGTTGGATTGCAAATGAGGCAAGCCGATTTTTGGTGTGCTCGGGTTTGTCTATTAAGATTTTAGCATCTTTGAGCTTTAGTTCAGTAAAAGCTTAATTAGCCGAGTTGAGTTTGAGCTTGTTTGTGAGGCTTAACGAATCAAATAAATTATGTATTCATATTCTTAAACAAGTAAGGTTATAAATAAATTTTATTATTTATTATAAAAATATTATTATTTTCTCTTATATGTTATGAATTATATCCTACATATTATATATAGTGACGAATAAAGATTCTCATTCTTTTATAAATTATGTAGTAATAGATTTAAAAAAAAAAATTTTACCTTATTCAAGATGAAATTGGATAATCTCAAGTTCGACTAGTTTGTTAAACGAATTTTACAATAAAATTCAAAATTTTATTTACAAAGCAAACCGAAACGAGATGAGGTCTAAACCAGCGGCTTGCGAACGGCTCGAACTGAGCCGCTCGGTTCGTCTGCCGCCCACCGTATGTAGATTCCTCAGACGTCAAGATAACTGAAAGGCAACAAATATGTCACTAATTAATGTAGTTGATGACAACAAATATAAACGAAGTGGGACCCATATTTGTAGTCACGTGACTCACAAGCAAATGAAATTGCTGCATTCCTCTCTTCCACTTTGATTTTGGTTCCAGTGGCTCTGACGGCCCCGTGACAAATGTTTTCGCGAAGGCTCAACCAAAATTGGCCACCT
>BRYE01000028.1:11600805-11613305 GCA_030159115.1 Actinidia arguta var. hypoleuca | reverse complement strand
GTGAGTCCTACTTTGGATTCTTTGCCTTCGTGGATCTCAGACCATTTAGGAGAAGGTTCGTCATACGTAACTGACGAGGTTAGACAGTCCCCTAGGTCGCCAATGGAAGATCCGTCCGTTGTCGAGGTCGTCCCTTTAGATAACATCCATCCCTCTGTAACTAAAGAACATAACACTATGACCCTTGAGGAGCTCGGCTTTCTACGGGAGACTTATTCATTCCCTCAGGGTGTACAGCTTAGACTTCCTGAGGAGGGCGAGACCATTCTCTCTGCTCGCCCTGGAGAGGTAGCTTTTTATGAGGCCGCCTTTCCCGCGGGCCTCCGTTTTCCTATTCCTTTAATTATTAGGTCAATTTTGCTTTTTTATAAAATTTGTCCTGCTCAGCTCGTTCCTAACGCGTGGCGCAGTATCGTCGGCGCTGTGTCGTTGTGGCGAGTTCACAAGTTTGTGATGACCCTATCCGAGTTTAGGAATATTTTTTCCCTCACTAATAATCCTAAGCCGGACCAAGAGTGGTTGTACTTCAAGGCGAGGTACAAGAAAACTATCCTCGGAGGGTACCCCAGCAACATGAAGGGGTGGAAGAGTAGGTTCTTCTTTGCCTCCGGGGACAATTGGGAGCTTTTTGATGAAGAACCTCGGGAGGGAGTACCGCGGATTCCAAGGTCATGGAGAATTCCAGGTCGATTTTTTTTTTTTCCAACGGTGGTTTATTAATTAACTAGATCGGTATTAACATGGGTTTCTTTTTAGATAAACGCTACAACGAGCTGCCTACGTTGCTGTCGTTCGAGCAGGAATTCTATGACCAAATTTCTAAGTCGGTGGCGGAACGTGGGCGCTACAAGGTCCCCATGATTTTCAAAACCAAGGCCTTTCGTCGGGTGTTCAGCTCGCCTGGTCCTATGGAATCAGGATCGGAGGGCGATTATCCGCAATCGTCATCGACGTCGGGTAAAGCGGGTGAGTCCCGCTCTTCCCGTGGTGAACTCGCTCAAGATGGCCAGCCCCAAGATGATTCAATAGAATATATAGGGACTATTAGGAAAGAACTGAGGAGGATTGCTCCTCATATTCCCGACCTGACCTTATTAAGATAGTCGGGGGGAAAAATCCGAGACCCTGTCCTTGAATTTTGCTCAGCGTTGGGATCGAGCTCGATCTCGACATCAGAATCCTGGTCGAATTCCGAGCTATCCCCCTAGCTTAGATCGGATGGTATAAACCCTTGCTACCTTTGTTGATTATTTTTTTACGTCTGATATATATCTCCTTTTTTCTTTTTTGCAGCAATGTCGAGGAGAATCAGTCTCAAGAAGCTCGGCGAACGGATGGAGAGAGCCCGAGGTGAGAGTTCATCCCAAAAATTCGGTCCCCCTCCTGCAAAGGGGGTGGTCATTGGCAAGAAGCGTCCAGCGGATGAACCTCCCTCCTCGCCGACCAAGAAGGCAAAATCTGGGGATGACTTCAAAGGCAAGGGGCAAGCCCCCATCCCCGAGCCAAAAAAGAAATCTGGTCCAATACGTCATCCAGTAGCCCCTTCTTCTGGTCCCGGGGAGGGAAGCTCGCCCTCGTTGGGTACAACACTTGGTTAGAGGGCCTCCATTTTGGGGAGCTCTTCGGTGGCCGAGAAGATCCTTCGAGGGGTGATCCCTCCTACGGATTAAGAGAAGGTGGGGCAGCTCTCTCTGGACCAGACTGCCTCAAAATTTATTCACGCCCTTGGCCAGGTATTATTTTGATACTAACTTCAAATTTGTTATATCCTTGTCAAATTTGATCGTTTGATCTGATTAGATTTGTTTGTAGCAGGCGCTTGTGTTCGGGTCTTCTCTGGCGGTGAAGAGCAGGGAGACCATTGAGGAGGCCACCCTTCAACAGGGGTGAGCTGTTTCTTTGGATTCTGAAGTTTCTCGCCTTCAGAAGTTATCTTCCGATCTGGAGCAGCAATTGGCTGAGGCGCGAGCTCGGGAGCAGCAGGTCAGCGATGAGTTCGCCAAACTGAAGGCTGAAAGGGACACTTTCTCCGATAGTCTGTCAAAGGCAGGGCTTTTGATTGAAGACCCGAGGGGGAGAGTGGAGCGTGCAGGAAAGCTGGCTGTTGAGGAATTTAAATCCTCGTCAGATTTCTCTGAGGCTGTAGAAAGCTCATCCTCGAAGTATTTTGGCGAAGGGTTTGACTTCTGCAAACGTCAGATTCGCCATCACCATCCCGACCTGGCCATAGATTTAGAAGAGATGCGTCTCGATCTTGACCTGCTTGCCTTGGAGGATGAAGGAGAAAGAGAAGGGAAGGGGGCGGGGAAGAAACGGTTGAAAAAGGAGATGCGAATCCCCCGGGTGACGCAATTCCTCAAGGCGACAACAACTCTCCCCCTTTACCATAAATGTAAAATGTACTTTGATTATATCTGAATATAAATATTGATTTTTTTCCTCAGCAATTTTTAATGAGTATGTTTTGGCGATGTTCACTACTTTAATTTGTGTCCTTAATTCTTTGTTTAATGGCGAACTAGGATAGGAGAGGTCATTTTCCAGTGACCTGGACCCTTAATTTAGGCGACCAATATGCCTCCGTCATCTTTCGATGATCTGGCAATCATGAATAGGTGACCGAGATGCCTCCGTCATTTTTCAATGATCTGGCAATCTTGAATAGGCGACCAAGATGCCTCCGTCATTTTTTAATAAACTGACAATCTTGATTAGGCGACCAAGATGCCTCTGTCATTTTTCAATGAACTGGCAATCTTGATTAGGCGACCAAGATGCCTCCGTCATTTTTAAATGAACTGGCGATCTTGATTAGGCGACCAAGATGCCTCCGTCATCTTTCGATGATCTGGCGATCTTGAATAGGCGACCAAGATGCCTCCGTCATCTTTCGATGATCTGGCGATCTTGATTAGGCGACCAAGATGCCTCCGTCATCTTTCGATGATCTGGCGATCTTGAATAGGCGACCAAGATGCCTCCGTCATCTTTCGATGATCTGGCGATCTTGCATAGGTGACCAAGATGTCTCCGTCATCTTTCGATGATCTGGCGATCTTGTATAGGCGACCAAGATGCCTCCGTCATTTTTCAATGAACTGGCAATCTTGATTAGACGACCAAGATGCCTCCGTCATCTTTCGATGATCTGGCGATCTTGATTAGGCGACCTCCATCCTGTACTTTGTTATTGAAATAAATTGGAGAAGTTTTATTTATTCGGAATAAAATGTAGTAGTTACAAGTATTTCGCCCAGGGGAGTTATTAGAAATATTTCTTCAAATGCTCAGCGTTCCAAGGATAGGGGGGTGTTTTTCCGTTCATGTCTTCCAGCCAATAAGTTCCTGGTCTAGTTACCTTGACGACCTTGTAAGGGCCTTCTCATGTTGGTCCTAATTTCCCAGTATTTGGTTCTTTGGTTGATAGGGTAACTTTTCGCAGAACTAGGTCGCCCGGTAAGAATGATCTGTGCCTGACCCTCTGATTGAAATATTTGGCGACCTGATGCTTATAAGCTGCTTGGCGTATGCCTGCTTGTTCCCGCTTTTCCTCAAGGAGGTCGAGATTGAGTCTCAGCTCGCCATCATTGCTATCTTTATCAAAGTTTGAAGTCCTGAAACTCGGCATTCCGATTTCGATAGGTATCACTGATTCGGTTCCATAAACCATGGAATAAGGCGTTTCACCAGTAGAAATCCTGCTAGTAGTGTGATATGCCCATAATATGCTCGGCAAGTCTTCCACCCATTCTCCTTTGGATTTCTCCAATCTCGTTTTTAAATTTATGAGGATGGTTCTGTTAGTGACTTCTACTTGGCCATTGGCTTGAGGGTGACCGGGCGAGGAGAAATGATGTGATATGGCGAGGTCCGAGCAAAATTTCCTGAATCCGTCGTTGTCTAATTACCGGGCATTGTCTGAGATAAGAACCTTTGGAATTCCAAATCGGCAAATGATACCCTTCCAAACAAAGTTTCTCGTATTCTTTTTCGTGATTCTGGCCAGTGGTTCAGCTTCTACCCACTTTGTGAAGTAATCAATAGCTACGATTAAGAACTTCCTCTGTAATGGAGCTTAAGGCAAAGGCCCTAGTATGTCGATCCCCCATTGGGCGAATGGCCAGGGGCTGGTAATTGGCACCATCTCGGTATGGGGAAGGTGGTTGGATGGAGCGAACCTCTGGCATTTGTCACACTCCCTAGTGTATTTCGTTGCATCCTGTCCCATCTGGAGCCAAAAGTAGCCTTGGCGAATCGCCTTTCGTACCAGCGACCTTGCTCCCGAATGATTTTCGCAGATGCCTTCGTGGATTTCTTGCATCACATAATTGGCTTCATCAGGTCGGAGACACCTTAGGAGAGGACCAGAGAAGGATTGTTTGTATAAAATTCCATGAAGTAGGCAGAACCTTGCAGATCTGTAGCGGATTCGGCGGGCTTGTAGTTTTTCCTCTGGTAGTGTTCCGTCCTGAAGGTAGGTGGCGATCTCATCCATCCAGGTTGGATTTATTTCTGTCATACAGATGGATTTGGCGACCTCAATGCTTGGTTTGGACAAAAATTCCAAAGGTATATTTCTGTCTGATATAAAATCAAAAGCTAAAGCAAGATTGGCTAGGGCATCTGCTTTTCTATTTTCTTCTCTGGGGATCTGTTGAATGGTGAACTTTTTGATCTTTTGAGTCAAGCGTTTGACTTCATCTAGATAAGCTGCCATCCGTGTGTCCCTAGCGAGGTAATCTCCCTGAACTTGATTGGCGACTAGTTGAGAATCACTGTAGGCTTCAATTGATTGGACTCCCATTCTTGTGGCGACCTGTAATCCGGCAAGGAGTGCTTCGTACTCGGCTTCGTGGTTGGTGACTTTAAATCCAATCCGTATGGCGTATTCCATCTGTTCACCTTCCAGGGTTTGGAGAACAAGCCCTGCACCGCATCCGTGTTGAGTGGAAGACCCATCAACAAACAATGTCCATTTATCGAGCTCTTCTCCTGAGCTGTCGAGACTATTCTCTGAGCTTTCAAGGTCTTTTTCTGAGTTGCGAATCCCTTCCTCCGAGAATTCTAGATCGGGCTTGTAAGTGGATTCAGCCACGAAGTCGGCTAAAGCCTGGGCTTTTATTGCCGTCCTCGGTTTGTAGTTAATATGGAATTCGCTTAACTCAATGGACCATTTCAGGAGTCTCCCCGAGGTATCTGGTTGTTGAAGAACCTGTTTCAACGGCTGATCGGTTAACACAGTGATGGGATGGGCTTGAAAATGATGGCAAAGTTTTCTGGCGGTGATCAGGAGGGCATAGGCGAGCTTTTCAATCATCAGGTATCTGTTCTCAGCACCTATCAGGACCTTACTAACATAGCATACCGGTTTTTGGACATGGTCCTCTTCTCGGATGAGCACGACACTTACTGCTGTGGTTGAAACGGCGAGGTATATGAACAATTCTTCTCCCGTGGTTGGAACCACAAGCAGAGGAGGCGACCCTAAATACACTTGGAGGTGTTGAAAAGTTTCCTCCGATTCTCTCGTCCACTGAAAATTGTGATTTTTTTTTAGGATTTTGAAGAACGGTAAACATTTATCTGCCGATTTGGAAACAAATCGGTTGAGGGCGGCAACCCGCCCAGTTAACTGCTGGACTTCACGAATATTTCTGGGCGAGCTCATCTCGAGCAGAGCTTGAATTTGGTCTGGATTAGTTTCAATTCCACGTTTGGTTACCAAGAACCCTAAAAATTTTCCGGATGATATGCCAAAAATGCATTTGGAAGGATTCAACATCATCCTGTGTTTCCTCAGAATGTTGAAAGCTTCTTCAAGGTGGGCGACGTGCTTTGCTGCTTCAAGGCTTTTAACGAGCATGTCGTCTTATATACTTCTATGGTCTTTCCAATCAGCTCTTTGAACATTCTGTTCACCAATCTTTGATAAGTAGCCCCAGTATTTTTGAGACCAAATGGCATGACCTTGTAGCAATACAATCCTCGTTCCGTGATGAATTAAGTTTTCTCTACGTCAGGTGGAAACATCTTGATCTGGTGATATCCCGAAAAGGCATCCATGAAGCTAAGAAGTCGTGCTTAGATTTGGCGTCGACTATCAAATCAATTTTTGGCAGTGAAAAACTGTCTTTTGGGCACGCTTTGTTGAGATCAGTGTAGTCCACGCATACTCTCCACTTCCCCCCATTTTTTGGGACGATGACGACATTAGCTAACCAATCCGGATATTGGGCTTCCTTGATAACTTTAGCTCTGATGAGTTTGGCGACCTCCTCGTCGATAACTCGAAGCCGCTCGGGGGCGAATTTCCTTCTCTTCTGGCGAACTGGAGGATTTGCCGGGTTGGTCTGCAATTTATGCATGGCGACCTGCGGATCTATCCCCGGGACGTCGCCTTGGGACCAGGCAAAAACGTCAAAATTTCTTTTTAAGAATTCCACCAAAGCGTTGCGCAGTTCTTCGGCAAGTTCTGTTCCGATCACAACGTGGCGATCAGGATATTCCGGATGGATGGAAATTGGGATAGTTTCTTCAAGGGGCTTAGTGTTTTCGGTTTCTCGGGGATCAATCAAGACCACCTGTTCCACCTCGTCCCTCAAAGATTCCATCTCGCCATCGTTGATCGGTAATTGCTATTGGGTATTCGGTACCGGGAGGGTCTCGATCTTCATGGACGAAATGAAACATTGTCTGGCCACTTTCTGGTCGCCCCGCACTTCACCCACTCCTGCCGAGGTGGGGAACTTCATCTTCAGGTGGTAGGTTGAGGTAATCGCCCTAATTCCGCCTAGAATTGGGCGTCCTAAAATGGCATTGTAGGGGGAAGGGCAATCAACTACAATGAAGTCCTGCCAAATAGTAGTTTGGCGAGGTTCTGTCCTCAAAGTAACCGGCAACTTGACCCATCCTAGTGGATGAGTCAGATTTCCTCCAAATCCCACCAAAGGCGTCATAAAGGGCTGCAACTTGTCGAGCCCTATTTTCATTTTTTCAAATGCGGAGATGAACAGAATGTCAGCCGAACTACCATTGTCGACCAAGATTCTTTGGACGGTAAAATTGACGATGATGCCCGAAACGACCCAGGCGTCGTCATGAGGTTGATGCAGGCCTTTCAGGTCATCATTGTTGAAGGTAATGGGTGGGTGGACATCGGCCATTGGCGAGGAGAGGTTGTAAACTTCTGCGGATAGCATACCTGCACTTCTGGCGTGCCTCTTTCTGGATGAATTCGAGCTTCCTCCGGATCCAAACCCACCGTGTATTACCTGAATGTCTCCAGCAGTAGGTCGATTGTCTCCGTACCTTCTTTCTGGTGAATTGGGGGAATGGCGATCCCCAATGTACTTTCTCAGATACCCTCTTTTGATGAGGTCGGCTATTTGCTCCTTTAGATGAAAACAGTCTTCGGTATTATGGCATGGTCTCGGTGAAACTCGCAGATGCTTGATTTCTGTGAGGACTTGGGCAATGGGAGCATTAAGCGGAGACAACACCAGCTCGGTGCGGCGAGGTGGAGTACGAGGTCGCCTGTCATCGGTCCGCCTTGAGTCCCGATTAGGCTTCTTGCTCCTTCGTTCATCGTCCTTATAATCAGATCGCCTTGTATCTGGCTCTTTCCTCTTGTGGTCCTCCTTCCCTCTTCACCTCCGTTTGGTTTCGGCCAATTCCTCTGCGGCGATGTACTTGTCGGCTTTACTTTGAAGGACGGACAATGTCTCTGGAACGTTCTTGGACAGAGAATCGAACAAGGGACCTGGGCGAAGTCCCTCCATCATTGCCATGACGACCACCTTGTCACTGGGGTCTTCAAATTCTAATATAGCCTGGTTAAATCGCTTCACATAATCCTTCAAGTTCTCTGTTTCCTTCTGGTGGACTGTGAAAAGATGGGACGCATTCTTCTTCCTGGCCCTGCAGCTTATGAAATTAGCTACGAAAAGTCTGCTCAGTTCAACAAATGAATCTATGGTTCCAGGAGTCAATTTTCGGAACCACGATCTCGCCGTCCCCTTTAGTGTAGCAGAAAAAGCTTTACACATGACCTCATCCGAGTAACCCTGGAGATGCATCAGATTTTTGTAAGAATTCAGGTGATCCATAGGATCTGTTTTGCCTTCATAGATCCCGAGCTGAGCAGGCAGTTTGAACCTGGATGACACTTTGGCTCTCATTATTCTTTGGGTAAAAGGTGGTTCAGTTTGCCTGATCAAAGCGTCTATAGTTATTGGGGCACCGGTCCCCGTGTTGGTGGCGTCCAGGCGAGCGTCCAGATCCTTAATTTTCTGAGAAGTGGACATGTCTTGTTCCTGATGGACCCGACGAGGGGATCTGCCCCATCTAACTCCGTTCTCCTGCTCTGGCGTCTTGCTGGATGATGACCCTGATGATGGGCTTCTTGGGCTTCTTTCCCGTCGAGGGTGAGGGCTAGGAGAGAGACGGCGTCTGTCTCTTCCGGTGCTATGGTGACTTTGGGATACATTCCCTGATCGGTAAGAACGACGAGGAGCCGGAGGAGGTGGTGGTTGATTATTTGTGGCGAGATGCTGTATAAGGAGGGCATTATTTTCATTCATGATTCTCATCTGTTCGGCCATTCCACATATCTCATGATGAAGGCCCTCTAGATCTGGAGCTTGGCTAGTGTTGGCCATTGGACGTACTCTGTTATCCAAAGGGCTGCTAGTGCTTGGTCTGGATAATAATCGGTTGCGCAGGTGCATAGGAACTAGAGAACTATCGTTCCCACAGACGGCGCCAAACTATTGTGGTAAAAATCTGGGAGAGCAACCAACAGTCAGAATTGCTCCTCGGACTTGGCACTGGACCTCGGCTAAATCTAGGCGACCTGCACAGCAATGAATCAAAAGTAATCGGCCGGGGTGAGGCCGCTCAAAATCCCTCCGACGTGTGAATCAGACCAAGGTGATCAGGAGATAATTCTAGGCAATGTGGGCGAGCACAATAATAAATGTGTATGTGGTGCCTGTGTTGAGCGTACCTTTTTGGTTGTGGGGGAGCGGCCTTTATATAGACGGGAGAACTGAGTCGTGTTAGTGTAGTATGGCGAATTCCTCAGAAGGATAAACATGGGATGATATCCCAATTAAATCTGGAGTTTAATCAGGAGGCTGCCAACTAGTGATTACTCCAGAATTATAGGAGACGTTGTGGAGTTGGAGTCTATTGGAAACAGTTCTCTTGCAGAGGTGAAACTCTTTATGGAGATGGACTTCAATCAGGTAAGGAGTCTTGTGATAGCAGATCTCTTAATGGAGATGGGAGTCCTTTTGGAGAGAAGTCTTTGAGGAGACGTCTCTGAAAGGCGAGTTCTGAACCTTTGGGCGACGTGCTTTGCCCGGAACATCTGTTGGTTCGAATTATTCCACATCAAAACTAAATGAAACTAACAACAATAGAAATTTATTCTCCTTCCCAACATCCAAAACAAAATCCTAAACAATAGACATGAATATTGGGATTCATTTTATTAGGACTTTTAATGATATGTAAATAAACATAGTCTGAAAAATAGGGAGGGAAGATCTCTTTTACAAGGCGCTTCAGTTCTAAGAGAGTCTAGATCCATCATTATCCTTGTCAAGGCCTATGCATAAATTGAGTGAAAAGTGACAACAAAAGAATATATATATTGCCAAGACCACCCCACCACGTCTTATACTGCCAAGACGTTCCTCCCACCATGTTGTTGTTGAGTCTAGCCCACCTAGATGAGTTCGAGCCCTCATATTTGAGCTCGAGCCTAATTGATTCACATTGAATTTCTATGTGAGAATGAAACTCTCAAGTTACCTAGAACTCTGGAAAGAATTATCTTTTGAAAAGTTAATCTTTAGTTGGGATATGTTTTCATATGTAGAATATGATAACTATTAGGTATCAAATTATGAGTCTATCATCTCCTTCCCTTGGTCTATAAAAGGGAAGGTAGGATGCTGAAACTTTTAAGAGTATGAGCCGTGAAAAGGTGCTGAGAGTAAGAGGCAAGACAGAGAGAGATTGTGAGAGAGTGGTGAATTGAGAGAGAGTCTCCTCCTTTGTAATCCTCTTTGTTCAATTAGTGGATTATTGATTACTCTCCATGAATGTAGGTATCATTGGTCGAACCACGTAAATCTTTATTGTCTTATGTGTGGTTGATTCAATTTTTGAGCACAAGAATTGATATTAGAACCCAGGTCGAGATTCAGGTGTCCGAAAAAAGTGCTCGGAATATTTTTCGGACAGCACCACAGTGTTCGTCTCTTTGAGACGAAGCTCCAGCATGAAACTTGTCAGAAACGGAGTCCGAACGCGCCTTCACACGCCACCAATCCTTCAACGCATGAGATTCAGTCTCAGATACGCGTCAGGAGTGAGCATATATGCACAAGGAGGTGTCCCCATGCACTGCCACTCGCCCGTAAAACGCCAGTCAGTCCCCCTCGCTCGCCACGCACGCCTTGCCATGTGGGCTTCCAGTTAGTGTCCAATTAGTGCTGAGTCAGCACAGCAACCACGTTAGCACAATAATATTCCCTTTGATAAATTACAGCTTTAATTTTTGTTAATTATAGATTGGTCCCTAAAATTTTTATTAATCACAGATTGGTCCTTAGAGTTGTTGTTAATTAAATTTTAGTCCCTGAAGTTTTTGATTTTTACAGTTTGAACTTAAAATTTTTTAATTTTATTAATTTGGTCCCAAAAGTTTTTGATTTTGACAGTATAGCCTTTTCTAAGGTTTCTCAGCATTCTGAATTCATCCACGAGGTTGGTTTTTGGTTATTTTTCTTCTATTGGGGAGAAGCAAGATGGCAAAGAATAATTTTGGGGTTATGATCATGCTTTCTGCCATGAATTATACATTGTGGAAATCAAAGATAGAGGACATCTTATTCTACAAGGATTTGCACGACTCTTTGGAGAATAAATGAGACAAACCTGCAATGACGAAGGATGAGGAATGGAAGAAGATGAACAGGAAGGCAATTGGGCTGATTAGACAGTGCATTGGACATGAGGTGTTCCATCATGTAGCACAGGAGACGAGTGCTTATGAGAGTTGTGGATCAAGTTGGAGGAGATGTATCAGGCGAAGACATCTCAGAACAAAACCTTATTGATGAGAAGACTTGTGAATTTAAAGCTTCAGAAAGGGACTAAAGTGGCGGAACATATGAGCAAGTTCCAGAATTTGATCAATTAATTGGCGAGTGTTGACCTACAATTTGAGGATGAGATGCAGACCCTATTGCTTTTAAGTTCCTTACTAGAGAGTTGGGAGATGTTGGTGGTTTCTCTCAGCAAGTCACCAACAAATGGGAAGTTGACTATGAGTATGGTCAAGAATGCCCTATTAAATGAAGAGGCACGAAAGATGGAGATGGGTACAATGGATCAGAGTGAGTCACATGTCTTAGTCTTATAGGGAAACAGGAAAAGAGGTTGAGGTCATCATAGGTGTATCGGTAGAGGACGACTAAGTTACAACTAAGAGGTTGCACTTTGAAGTGCTTTTACTACGATCAGGAGTGGCATATCAAGAGGAATTGTCCAAAGTATAAAGCACATGATCAGTCTTCAGAGATAGTAGTAACAGCAGTGATGGTTGAGGATGAGAGTAAAGTTCTCCTAGCAACATCGGAAAATAAAAAAGTCAAATTGGATATTGAATTCAGGAAGTACTTACCACTTATGCAGAGATAAATAAATATTCTCTACATATGCAACATGCGAGGGACTTGTACGGATGACGAACAACACGACGAACAGAGTTGTTGGCAAAGGGACAGTCAGGTTCCTCATGGAAGATGGGAGGTTTATGAAATTGACTGAGGTAAGGCATATTCCTAGTTTACGGAAAAAATTAATTTCTATTGAGATACTAGATTCAAAAGGATGTATTTTTGAAGCTAGTGGAGGAACTCTGAGAGTTTCTAAAAAAAATAAGCAGATGTTACTGGAAAGGAAGATTGGAAGGCTATACCGACTAAAGGGTAGTGTCCTGACAGGGGGAGCTACTGTCAGACATGAGTCCAGTGGTATTAGCAAGAAGAATGGGCAAAAGAAACAACCGTTGCACAAAGGCATGCAAAACAAGCGCAAGAGTACCTAGAGAATCTAGAGTGGTACAAGAGTGATGAGAGATGCTTTGAGATATGTGCGAAAGTCTGGCCAGACACGAGTGGTGCAACTAGTGTAGAATGTACAAAGAGAAACTCGGAAGAAGAAGACAAACAAGAGCTGTATAGCGACGGGCGCGTTGCTGCCGAAAAGAGTCTACTTCGCTCTTGATTTGATTAGTGGCAGTGATTTCTCTAGTTGTGCACACAAGGAAGGAGAAGTGGAACCACGACAACTCGCAAAGTGACATACTTTGTAGCGCACATCGGTGGGGGGTGGGGTGCGCAGGGCACCTTGTGGAGGTGCATACACTTCGGTGGAAAAGGAGTAACCCGTTGATGAGGGCAAGGTATATCGGATGCTGTCTTGCA
>BRYE01000028.1:11580805-11585805 GCA_030159115.1 Actinidia arguta var. hypoleuca | reverse complement strand
CGATTACGTGCACTAAAACCTGCCTCTGATGCCATAGCTGATGCCAGAGGAGTTAATAAATCATATGCCATGATGGAAAGTATCGAAAAATTTCTTGTGTGGTCTCTCCACCATATCAAAATATTTAGATTTTCTTTTTCAGTATCAATTATAAAATTACTAAAATCTGTGTCTAAATATTTAAAAAATTCAATGCGTGATGATAGACTAATGCTTTACTTATTAAAGTTAGCTATTGCATTCTAACCACGCCAAATGGTCTTACCTCGTACGTCATTAGTTGAAGTAAAATGTTTAAACGTGGTGGCGAAAGGCGTGCGTTATGTGGAATATTTAATTTCGTATGAATTATATAATGTAATTATTGTTGATTTAACATAATTATCGATAATGGTTAGATGTACGTTTAATAATTCATTAATATTTTTAATAAAAAATTTAACACTTTTGATTTAATTTTAGGGTCCATTACTGCTACTAATGCAAACAAGTAAAATTTCTTTTAATATTTTAAAATTTTTATTTTCATTACCGCACAATATTGAGTTTTCCCTATGTTCTGTAAAATTATGAGTAATGTTGTATATGTGTGTGATAAAAGTTTAAAAATTAGCAGTTAGGTATGAGCTCATTTGTTGATACGTGTAAATAAGTATTAAATACAAAAATAAAATATAAAAATAAATAAATGAGGGTTGTAGTCCAGCGATTGGATACATTGATTATGTTAATGAGGTCTCTAGTTTGAAACCTCACGGGTAAGGATTTTTTTTTTTTACTTCTATACGCCTCCAAAAAAGTATTAAATACAAAAATAAAGTATAAAAATAAATGAATGAAGGTTATGGTCCAGCAGTTAGGTGCATTGATTATGTTGGTGGGATCTCTGGTTTAAAACTTCACATGTGAGGAAAAAAAATTGGGGAGGGACTTACAGGCTCGACTAACGGGCTTATGGGTCGGATTTTCTGACTGACTAAGATGAGCCAGTTCGGGCCGAATTATGGACCGTAATGGGCTGGGCTAAATTCCGGACTAGACTTGACGAAGGTTGTCCAGCCCATGCCTGATAAGAACTGAGTTTCGGACTGGACTTACTCGGACAACTATAGTAATGGGCAAGCCGAAGGACAGATTAAAAAATCCTGCCCATTTATGCACATCTATTCATGTGTATCAAGTTTCATGCCAGCTCATGCAAATACCTTATTTTTGCTATTACATGATATCATGTAGGTTGTAACATGAATGTGTCATCAAAGCCAACCCTTGGTTTCATCTCATGATTTGAAGACTGGAAAAAACCTCTCATTTGCCATTTGTTTGAATGTTTTTCATATGTTACCACTAATTATTAGCAACCATATATACATACCAATTAGAGACCATTTTCATCTACAAAACATTGGCAATAGATTTTTTTTTAACAAAAAACAACAAAAAGAGAGTTGAGAGGAAAGCAGAAGCCAACTTGGGTTTTTGCATTTGTATTACCAAAAACAAAGATGAAACCAAGGAAGAACATGAATTGAAGCATGGGGGCTTCAGTTCTTAAAACACGAGGTAGGTTCTTTCCTAATCTAATCTTAAACCTGGTAAGCGGGGGTATATTTATATATACTACTAGAGTTCAGAAGTTTCACTTGTCACCAGCTTCTAAGCCCAGAAGTAATCCGGACCACCACCTGAAATGTTTGAACAAGTTATGCAACCAGTTTTCAGTTGAACACAGCCTTATAATAAGGTGGACAGCAACCGGTTTTCAGTTGAACACAGAGACTTTTAATAAGGTCGACAGACATTTTCCACACAGAACAAAAACTTCTCTGAGATGGATGTGTCTAAAGCAAATAGAGCACTTGAAACCAGATGGCCGATCTACAATTACCCATTTGCTACAACCAATAGATGGTCATTCGACATGTCCTGGCCGTGAAATCATGCGAGTTGTTTCCAATCTTCCTGACATTATGTGCATGTACATCCAAGATTGGTCCTGCATCATTGAAACAATCAAAAGGTAAAACAGGGAAGAATATCGTTACATCACGAGAGTAGCAGCAGGTGCATGCGTTGTGATTACCTATAGAGGTGCAACACCCCTTATGACATACTCCGTGACTTGACCAGTGAATATCCTCATCATTGTAGAGGGCTCGGAGAAGAGCAAAGTGAGTAGATTGAATGGTTGATTAAGGTGGTTGAAGTACCAAGAGTTGCTTGTGTAACAAAACTAGTGTCACGTAACAAAGCTGGTGTCAAAAAGACAAACTAACCTATATCACTCCGGGAGTTGATAAAACTTCCGTAGACTTTATATATGCTAGTCTTACAATTAATTACACATATAGGCGTGATATATCCTATTAGGTGACACATTTATTGCATAGTGTGCATTGTTGCCTCATGGTCATGTATGGCACTGTTATGAGACGTTACGTTACATTGCCCATGGGATGTTGCCTTCAACACTTGTTACATGATCTGCATTGTCAGATCATGTACGATAATGTTTTGAAAATCTGATACTTGAGCCAACCAAAAAAGGGACTAGGCCAAGGGTCAATGGATCAATAGTCTGGTCAAACGAGAATTGAATAGTGATGTCAATGTTTTTGTCACAAATAAATTTAAAAGACCATAGACCAAATAGAATTGTAATAGCTTAAAACGAAAATTACATAGTAAGACATAACAAAACCTAAAGTCCTTTTTACCAAACAAATCCATCCCCAAAACAAGATTAGACGTTTACCAAAATCGTGGAGTCACATAAGTACTTGAAGTTTATGTTACATGGATTGCACTCGCAGGTGTCAGGTGCATGCACATGTCCAAGTATTGGAGCCATTTAATTCCCATGTTAAGGACATGCAGACCTGACAAAATACTCATATTTTTTAAGTATATTTCTTATTGTATAGAGTAAATGGTATTTACAAAATGTCATAAAATATTTCTATAATAACTTGAATTACTAAATATGTTTCTTAGCCGAGTGCCCCACTAAATATGTCAAGCATGTACCCAAATGCTGATCATCCGACATGCGATGGCGAAGCCAGGATTTTAATGCAGGAGAGACACCTATTAATCACAATCTTAAAAATATTATAGAGAAAAAAAAAAAAAAAAAACCAAATATAACTACATGAAATCAAAATCAATTAATTCATCAGTTAATTCAAGATCCAAATTTCAGATTATTTATACCAAAATAAAAACATAAGATTAAAATAAATAAAAATTCTAATTTCACTTGAGAGAGAGAGTCCTAATAAGACTTGGAAGAAGAATTGGATTTGGAAAGGATATGTTTTGAAAAAATTCCAGTTTTATACGTTTTGTTTAGAATATGATAAATATCATATAAGTTAAAAATACAAATTTCGTATTTCTAAAAACTTTTGTAACATTAATAAAAATCATAAATTAATTTGTTAAAGTTGTAATATTTTTTCTTCATTCTAATGTAATGATATTTTCAGTTTAGTCTATAAGCGGGGCTTTCCTTCAAATCTAAAAATTATCTAGAGGTTGTAAATTAATTTAAAGTGGGCGCTAATGCAATTATACAAGGGTCTAATTGATATAATTTCTTTAAACATAGGGATACTAGTAGTAATACTAAAAAATTCAAGGGGGGTCGTGTCCCCCCTAGTCATTAATTGCCTTCGCCCCTACCGACATGGGTGCTTCATACTTTCAAAAGCATCCATGTAACATAGCTTGAAGCAATACTTTAAAAAATAAATATAATAAGGAATGCAACATTGAAAAACTTGTACATTTAAGATAAGGTGGCATCGGAATCGATCCATGATTGAGGTCAATGCTGTATGAGCCTCCTGTGAAACAAATTTCAGAGACAAAGATAGGAGAAGAGCATACCTCGTTAGAGTGATGCAACTGCTCCGGACTATTTCAGCATCACAAATATAGACTCCGTGCAAGGGAAAAAGTTGACATCAAAAGATGCAAATACAACACATAAGAAGAGAATAAAGCATCAAAAGAGTTGTTTGAGTTCTTAATCTGTAAAAAATGGGAGATATAAAAATTATTGGTAATTTGAACGAAAAACTATCATGCACAAATTCTTTTACCATGGAAGATTTACATAAAGGTTCTTTATGTTAAATATTTGCAAACATATGTGAAGCAATATTCCTTGCCTAGAAAAACAAAGATGACTATTATACCCCAAAGAAAAAAAAGAACTACAAAAATATAGACATAAGAGTGACCTAATTGCATTTCCATTTGAATATACACATTGCACACAGCTATCAACTCTTGATCACATTGAAACACAAGTGAATAGATTTTCAACATTTTTTTCTCCATATGGTATCACCTTTTGTTTCTTTTACCCGAGGAAGAGCCTTGTTTACTGGGGTAGTGTTCATAACGGATCCAGGATTTTCATTTTGGGGTAGCGAAAGGATATGTAACCCAAACAAAGAAAATTTTCCAAGAAAATTTGAAATACAATATAACTTGTAGTTTTTACTAACACAAACATATTCAATTTCGAATGACATCTGACCATTCTTAGAAAACAAGGTAAGAATTAGTAATTTCATTAGATCTCCTTTAGACTTGTACACAATAGGGGTGCAAAATAGTGAAAATATTATAGGTTGGGGTGAATTCCTATAGTTTTGAAATTATTTTACAAATTTTAGTATACTATCCAGTTTTTTAAAGATTTTTTGGGGTACGATAGCCATCCTTGATCCATCACTAGTTTATCCATTAAGAAATGTGCCACTTGAACTTGTAGCCACCTGAATCAAATGTTTCTTATTCCTCGTGGGGTGCTTCTGGTATTGACCAGCATCAATGCAGCAGTCAGACTTCTCAAATGGCTTGCTTCTGAAGACACGATGCCTTCAAGGGTGATTCAGGAAACCGGAAAGCTCGGTGTCCAATTAGTGTAATCAATGGCTAAGGTGGAAGTATTAGTGAGCATAAGCCAATAAGATTAATCCAGATGC
>BRYE01000028.1:11573305-11575805 GCA_030159115.1 Actinidia arguta var. hypoleuca | reverse complement strand
TCTCTACTCTTCTGTTTCTTGCGGGGTAGGGGTGTGTGTGTGTGTTTCTAGGGGTCAGCCCTGTTAGGTAGGTAGGGATGTGGGTGTTTGGTTTAGCTTTTCCCTGGTGTCCTTTCATATGTGTGGGTGGGTGGGTGGGTGGGTGCGTGTGTCCTGACTCATAGGATGTTGTTGCTATTGTAGAGGGTGGTTGGTCCTTGGTTTGCTGCGGCTTTTTCTTGGAATCGAGGTCCAGTTGCTGAGGGGTTCTGGTGAATTGCTAGTTTGTGGCGGAGCATCTGCCTTGTCGAGAGATCAATCTGTCTCTGGTGCTGCTGTTAAAATTGGGGTGCTGGGTCCTTCATGTTATTGGTTCGTTTAGTTATGGCTTGGAGTCCATCCTCTGGTTGGAGTTGCCGTTGCCGCCCTGGCTGCTGTTCAGGTCCCAAGGCTCTTCCTTCCGTATGGAGAGATGTTGTTGTTCCTGTCTTGCTTTAGTATGCCCATACTGTTGTGTTTGTTGTGGCTTAGTTCAGTTTATGGTGGTTGTTGTGATCTCCTTCTTATTTTCGTAGTCTGTGGATAGGTTTCCCCTGTACTCTGGCTTAGGTTTCACAGTTCTAGGTTTGCTTTGGCTTTTGGCCTCTTGTCCGCCTTTCGGGTATGTCTGAATGTCTTTTCTTTTGATCAATATAATTTATTTACCAGATAAAAAAAAAATATATGCTGGTGATGTAAAAAAATCAACACCTAATAAAGAAATAACATTAAAACAGCCCATCTATATTTGTCAATGGATAATAGTTGACAAACATGTTACTCTATTTGACAAATCGAGAAGGGATGAATAGGTTTGTAAGTAAATTGTCTAATTAAAATTATCACAATTCAATTACTTCTTAATTGAATACTTGTAATGATAAATATGATGATATCAAAGAATATAAGAAAATATATAATGTAATGCGAAAATTTAAAGGAGTTAAGGGATAAAGAGAGTGCAAATAATTTATAATGATTCGGTCAATTCTTGTTTACGTTTACTTTCCAAGTTTTTCTTGGAATTTCACTATCTTTAAGCTTGCAGGTGCTTGAAAAACTTTTACAAATACTAGACAACCTTTAGTCTTTAAGAGAATACACTCTCTTAGAATACAACCATTAGAGAGCCACTAGTCTTCACAAACAATCCAAGGTTTATAAATAAATACAAAGTATTATCAATATGGTTTTTTCTCTCTTGATGATGATACAAATATAGCTTAAAAAGAGTATACAAGCGTTAGATAATGGAGTGAAAGAATAAATATAAATTACAACACTTTCATTTTCCCCCCACAACTCCAAGGGGGTTGAATTTATACCAAAATTATCAAATTTGCCCGTCAAAATAGTGATATAGCAGTTGAAATTCAATATGGGCCGTTGGAATTTGAATAGGAGCGCCCAGATCTATTTCTGTCAGCTTCGATCGCCAACTTTGATTGACCAAATATTGGTTCGGTCGCGGTTTGACTGACAAACCAGGCTTCAGTAAAATGATTGTAACTTATTCGTTACTTGAAATTTTTGTACACCGTTTATTGTGTTAGAAACTAGACTTTTGAGAATACAATTTAGGTTCAAGAATTTCTTCATTTGTACTTGTTAAGTCTGAGATAATGTCATTTGAAGTTGACCCTTCTTATCTACAGATTTTGCAAAATTCAGCTTGACAATATATCACTTTTTTAGTCATAACTTCTTCAATACTTAGAGTTTGGTCATGATATTAGTTTCATTAGAAAGTTAACTTCTGGGGCTTAAATATAAACTTAAAACTTTATGTTTTTGAATCTATGAAGCCTTATATAATGCCATTTGAAGTCGGCTCAAGTTTTTTGCAAACTTTCCTTGAAACTATTCCTTAGGCATTCCTTAAACAATGAACTTGTGAGAGGTCAAAATAAATTCTATACATAATTGAATACTTCTATCAAGTTTAATATCATATATGCATCATTTATGACTTTTAAAAACAAACAGAATGATATTCTAATAAGAATTGAACATTATTTAAGCCCACTTTTGTGATTTGTACATATTCAAGACTTATGAACATTCAACAAGTAGGTTGTTAGTTTCTCCATGTTGTAAATGTTGAATCAAGCCTCGATTTCGATAATAACAAAACTGTTTAATATATTTACTAAGTGTGCAACAAAGAAACATAGCGACCTATAACTCAACTGATCAAAGAAAGCTTCATAAACACTTTCAAACAGAAAGTGTCGACACCTTGCTCTAAAGTGTCGACACCTTGAGCCCAGAAGCCAAAATGATCAAATCGGTGAAAGACTTAAATATCTCATCAATCTTGAATGGATAAAAGTAAACAAAGATCATATAAATCCATGGAAGAATATCATAAAGAAAGAAAGGCGACTCAACGCTTAGATTATCAAAAAAAGTGATGGAACGCATTCTGAAAGTATGTGTCGACACCCAGAACATAAGTGTCGACACCAAATGTCAGTAGCTA
>BRYE01000028.1:11545805-11553305 GCA_030159115.1 Actinidia arguta var. hypoleuca | reverse complement strand
ATTGCTTTATGAGAAAAGCCGAAAAATTTAGAAATATTGAAAATTATTTTTTGAGAAAAACCGAAGAATTGGTGAAATTATTGATTGGAGAAATTATGAATGGAAAATCAAAAGTATATTTTGACATGAATGAAAGCATTTTTTATAGCAACATATTTTCATTGTATAGTTATGTATCATGGTTTTTGGCGTTAGACATCAAGTTCATTGTTAAATCTTTTCAAGGTAACTCACATTTACTATAAATGAATTTCAGGTACCGAGGGTTATCTTAAGTCGTGAGACATGTGGATTGCCATTATCTTCTTTTGGTCTAGGAAATATGTAAATATACTTTTGAAAATTGTAATTATTCTTTTGGCCCAGTGTGGGCATTGTTCATAGGATATCATTTTTTTTGTATTTGATAGCTCATGGAGAGCATGGTCCCACATGAAGAATTTATTTTACTATACTCTGATATAATGACAGTGTATTATCATGTTATTTAGTTTGAGTTTTTTGCATTTGCGTTATTTGCTTACGTGACCGGGGCTTGGTTTGACCAGGGCATGACAACATAGTATCAGAGTTCTAGGTTCGAATACCTATGTCCCGTGGAGTGGTTAGACCACGTTTATTTTCGAGTCTAGGTATTAAGGGTTAACGTGAGTGCGCTATCTATGTGATAGGGATAACATTAAAATGCATGCTACATGTTATTGAATTGCATATGGTATAGCAAGGTTTTGGATCGAATCATGATTGATTATGATTGTCTTATTGTTTTCTTGTCGCATTGTGTAGAACATATCACCACGCAACACGAGAGGTCACGCGAAGTCACTTACGGGAGCTCGATTAGCACGCAAGGCTCGTGGGAACCGTGATGAGGAGGATGGAGATAATCACCAAGAGTCGGTGATAAGAGGAGGAGCCAGTGCTCTTGGAGGAAATGTTGGAGGTGCTCCACTGGCGGTAGTTGGTGGTGCGGAATTTATGCAAGGGATTTTCACTGCAATTGAGCAAGTGGTGAGGAGTACCGTGCAAACAATGCAAGTGCCGGTTAAAGCGGCGGATTCTAGGGCTACTATGACCATGAAAGCCTTTCTACAACTTCGCTCGCCTACCTTTAAGGGTGAACCAGATTCGTTAGTTGCAGAAGATTAGTTGGAGCATGTCACAAGGGCGTTAGACACAATCTTGGTGACTGAGGAGGAGTTAAGGGTGTTGTTTGCATCCTATCAATTGCAAGGGTATGTCTTGCAATGATGGAAGATTGTGGAGGAGAGTGTGGCTAAGGAGTGAGAGCCATTTAAGAAGGCTTTCTTAGATCAGTATTTTATAGATACGGCTAAAGAGGCGTTGAGGATGGAGTTCATCAATTTGGTTCAGGAAAGTACAACTGTGGCTCAGTATGAGGCCAAGTTCACGAGTTTGTCGAGGTTTGCGAGGGCATTCGTGTCGACGAATGAGGAGAAAGCGAAATAGTTTATGAGGGGACTTAGGCCGTCCATAAGAAATAAGATTAGGGGGAATTTGATAAAGGTGTACTCAACAATGGTTAGTATTGAAGCTTATATCTAGATGAGTGAGGTGTGATTTTAGTGGTGGTTCCTTGAGAGAAAATCATCTACTCGACAGGAGTTTCATTTTGAGCCAAGAAGAATTGGGATTGTAGCAATTCAAAATTTCGGGCATCACCATTGTTGTGGAGCTTTTCATTGCTTGAATTTGAGTTAAATGAATTTTTTTTATGTGGTTTAATTTTGGATTTGTGTTAATGGCTTAAATGTAGCACATTTAGGCATTATGTTGTGTATATAACTTAAGATGAAAAACTTGGTGTATAATGAAGATTGTAAAGGGGGGGTTTCCTATGGGATTTAATGTTGAATTTGTGTTAATGCTTAAATGTAGCCATTGAGGCATTATGTTGAGTATTGAATTTAAAATAGAAAACTTGGCTTATAATGAAGATTGTAAAGGGGGTTTACTTGTTGAGGTTTTTCATTGGATTTGTTGTTAATTGGCTTATGTAAAGTCTATTGAGGTATTAATTTAGGTGTTGAACCCTAAATAAAAGATTAAGTTTATATGAAAAAGTTTGAAAGTTCGGAGCCCAGGTGTTGACACCCATTTTCAAGTGTTGACACCTATGAACAAAATAAAATTGGCATTCTGGCTACTGATGTCAGGTGTCGACACCTGATTCAGGTGTTCAGGTGTCGACACTTTTGAACAGTGAATTTGACATTCTGGCTACTGACACCAGGTATTGACACCTGAAATCAGGTGTCGACACCTATGAACAATAAAAAAAATTAAATAATTTTTTTAATGGTTTACCTTGAGCATGAAGATATCTTGTATGTTAAGTTGTTGAATTAAATTTTAAATAAATGTAATAATTGCATATGTGGAATTTGGGAGATGTGATTTTTTGTGTGTACTTGAAATTTTGGGTCGACACCTTGGGAGAGTTGGTGGAGAGACTCGTCCCAGACTTACTATTAGCTGTCTATGGAAGCAAATCCAAGAGGTCTTATTTAGTTTCATTGTGGCTAGACAGTAGATTGTCTACTGGGCCTAATTAATAGTAACTCATGGGTCCAATTTTATTTATTAGTATTTTAGTGGACTTATTTTATTTGGACATAATTATTTATTTATTATTTTAGGGTTATATTTTGTTCTATTTAAAGGAAACTTTGTTACGATGGAAAAGATAGATTATAATTATGAATAAAGAAAAAAATTATTTTTTCTTTTCTTTTCAACCTTTGATTCTGACGGATGCTAAACTTTTTCCTCCCATTCTTCTTTGATTTTGGTGGACGCCAAACTTCCTCCTTCCCTTCTATATTCTGATTACGATTATTTATTTTATTTAAAATTGATTGTTGTCATGCATCAAATAGCCCACAAGGGAAATGAATTTGGGAGGCATTCTCGGCCGAGGGTCGAGATGTTAGAAGCCGTACGAACGCATGACGATTGGGTCAGCTAACGACCAGCAGGACGGGAAAACAGAGACGTGGGGCATGCACTTCCCCCCTCATAAAGGCACCCATGGCGAAAGTTGGAGCCGAGTAGAGAATGGAGAGATACATGGTCTAATCCAAAGCTATAAAAGGGAGACTTCGGTTTCCTCACACAGTACGGGCAAAGCCATACACTCAAGCTCTCTCTATTCTCAATTTCTCTCTCAAAATCTTCGTGACTTTAACAATGGAGTGCTATTTCGCCACCAACGATGGCTGGGTAGCACCAACTGTGTTTTCTTCTTATTCTCAAGTGAAAAAGAATACATTATGGTTTGCTTTCGATAACTTTGATTATTATGGAAATTTTATTTTATAATTTTACCAAGTTGTTCTACATATAAAACTTACAATGGGTGTATAGTACATTTCAGCACAAAAATGTGAGTCAAAGAACCCAGTTAATAAAAATATTTTGAGATATATGGGATACATACCTAGGCTCGAAGCCCATCTTGCCCCGCCAGCCCACTTTGTCCGGCTCATTTTTTAGGCCAAGCCAAGCCCGCCTTGGCCCGGTCTACCCAATTAGCTAGTCTGCCCCCACTAGGAGTCAACACCCTATTAAACATAAAAAAACAATTGATAGAAGGAAAAAAAAAAGTCAAAACAAAAAATTAAATAATAATAATAATGATTCGTGAAAGGTGATTGGTTTTCGGGCTGAGCCCAACCCGGTCTACCACCTGTGCAGGTTGAGCTTAACTCGTACCGAATTTATCTAGGCTTGTGACCAAATCCGATCGGATTAGTCCAATCCGATTCAATTTGCAACTTTGTTGGTTTATTTGGAATTGTTTTCTTCTTAATTTTATTTTTCGCGTTTTCAAATAAGTATTGAAAATTTTGAAACACACTATTTTTAATTTTTGCACGAAAAAGTTGTCAAGAAAATCCAAAACATTTTTTTTTTCGAAAACAATTTTTTGAAACAGTTCATCAAGTTTATCACCCTATATTTTCCAAAAATAAAAACAGGGAAAGAAACGACATTTATGATTATTTTTTCATTTTCCATCTTTATCTCAATAACCAGATTTCTTTTTATTTATGCGTTTTTTTTGGGGTGGTCAAGAATTAGATACAAAAAATATCAAGAAACCTAAGTGTACGGATGAGATTTATAATGAGTGTACTTCACAATATATTAGCCTTATTAGGAATTAATCTACACTTTTTATTTATTTTCTCGATCACTCCATGTGGCTTAATTCTTGGTCTGTAGCATTTTTTTACTTAGAATAGCTACATAATTCTGAAGCGAATTTGTTTTATTTTATTCATTATTTTCATTGTAAAATTATTAAAACATGATTTTGAATTTTCTTTTAATTCTTTTTGTAATATTATAACACAAAGCCACCAAAGGATGAAGACTTGCATTTGGTTTGCCCAATTCTTCGGACTTTTTAAAAAAATTCTGTGACTCAATTTCAGTGTTTTTTGATTTTATTATTTTTTTCAGTTTTAGATCTTTTTCTTTTCTAATTCATCTAGTCACAAAGAATCGATAAAATTTAAAAAATGCAAAAAAATTGAAAGAAATTCTACCAATTCTCTTAGGATGTGTTTGGATAAAGTATTTGGTAAGGGAAAAGATATAATATATATATATATATATATGCCAAATATGTCAAATGGTGGGATGGTACGGACACGACACATTAAAATATCGACACGATACGATTATAATGAGCATGGCATAACACGGGCACAATAATGGGCCTGGCTTGACCACTGTTTTGTGGGCATGGGTACGGCACATGCACAACATGGCTACGACACAACTGCAATGACACCTAATCAATAATCTTATCAAATTCTCTTAAGTATGCTTGGATTAAAGATTTAGTAAAAAAAAAAAAATTAAAAAGATAGACGATCCAATGGTTCTGAACGATTAGATTGTCTAACTTTTTTATTTTTATTTTATTTCTTCTCACCAAATTCTTAATCTAAATAGAACCTAAGATAGACGATTTAATGGTCCCGGATGGTTCAATCTTCTATCTTTTTCATTTTCATTTTTATTTTTTTTTCTCACTCAATCCTTGATTTAAATACAGCTCTAAAACTGTTCAGGATCATTAGATCGTCCACCTTTTTATTTTTTATTTTTTTTTATTTTTTTCTCGCTAAATCCTTGGTCCAAACACAACTTTTGAATTAAGTATTTTTAGTGAAAAAATTAAATTAATGAACAAGTTAGAGAATCCAACTATTCAGACCGTTGAATACTCTAACTTAGTGCAACGAGTCCCAATTACTAACCCTATCCAACCGTGCAACGAAACGCTGACACAATAGACAATTTGCACTCACAACAGAAGCCTCCATTAAAGTGAACCTCTTTTCCATTTTCCCGTTAATTCCGTTTTATGGGGATTGATATGCAACTCTTCTAACACATCCCTTAATTCAAGTTCTCATTGTCACCTTTAATAGCAACTCCACAACAGTTTCTAGTACAAGTGCGTATAGCAGCAATTATGCAACCATAAGCAATGACGAGAAATCGAATAAACTATTCTACAATTTGTCGAGTCCTTCAGTAATGCTTTTCGGATATCGCCTTATTCTAGCCAATCTCAATAATGGTGTTTTTTCTATAGATTTCCATTTCAAGCGTTGCTCCCTTCGGCCTTCTTTTGTCAGGATTTGGATCTAATAACAAATACTATTTTTTAGTATCTGGATTGCTAGTTTCCTTCGATAGAGGTTGTTATGCGCCAAATAAAGAAGTAAATTACCACTGTGCTGCTATCTTTTGCAAAAGTTCCAATTCATATCCATGCACTAGCAGCAAAAGGTGCGAATGCATGTATCCTAAAGGTTCAATGCATGTTCTATTTGAACTGAAGGTGGCTAGCTTCATCGGGGAAGAAATTAGGAATTTCATCTCAATGCGTCTTGTAATATTATTGTGAGTTCAGTTGAGAGAGAGGATAGACGGGAAATCGAGAATAGACGCCTACAATGGTCCTGCGGTGGTCGTAAGGGATGGCAACAGTTGGCAACTCGGTAGCTCTCTTGCTGCAGCACAGAAACAATTAGATAAGTTGCCGGAGTTTTTTTCGGAAAACGGTTCTCCGACGGTCAAGGTAGATGATCAAAAACAATGCATATCTAGAGAGAGAAGGTGTAAGTATCCTCCAGCAGTTCCAAATTGTGTGTGTACCTTTGTGAGAACTGTAGTTCCTCTCTTGTAGTCCAGCTCGGCACGTGCATTGACGCTCTAGTTATCTTATCACTTGATAGACTACAGCTCAACGTGCACTCACGCCCGCTGCTTTCTGTGTCAATGAATAGACGGCTGACCCAGTCATGCCCCTACGGCCTAGCCAGTAGCCCTTCATCATTTAGCCGACGTCTTTACCCGGATATGGGGCCGTCAGAAGGGAATTTGGCGTCTAAGACATCTTCTGTCCCTTGACATTCCTCGGTAATTCAGCCTATCTTTATTCTTCACCCGAGCTTCAGTGCGGTTAATGCCCCGAGCCTGCTATGTAACAGCAGCTCGATAGTGGTGATACCTTTAGCTCAGATAGTGATTATTTGTGATAGCATCTACACCGAGCTCCGGCTCGTAGAACCCGAGCTAGCTCTTTGACAGTAGCTTCGTGGAGGTCTCCGCCCTAGCTTGGCCAAATTCTATCCCTGTACATTTTGTCCCTTAACAATTATCATACAGGGCCTGTGCAACAATTATAGCAAGAACCTTAGCAACCAAAAAGATGTGCTCATGTAGTCCAGCGACTCCAGCCATTATTATAACAAAAATCGGAAGAAAAAAAAAAAGAAGAAGAAATCTGTAATTTCTAATTTCGAGACGAAGTGCCATTCGTTTTTTTCAGAGACAAGTTTGAAGCTAGATCATAAGATTAAGCTTTGCACATAACATTCAACGTCAGGCTGAAAAAAGGTCTCTTGAACCATTCATCAGCTGGACTCGGCCCATCTGAATGTTTCCCTGTCCAAAACAAACAACTTTCATCATACAAAAATGACAATCAAATACCCTTTTTCTTTAGCATTCTTTGGAAACAGAACCAACTAAAAATTCAACACTAAAAATTCAACCTCCACTGAAAGAAAAGCCATCTCCAAATTGAACTGGAGCATTCAACAGAGAATCCTAAAATTCATCACATCAATAACTCTAAACACACAACACAAATCGGTATTTAGCGAGAATCATAACTTAGCGGCGGCACTGTTAGATTGGCATGAGAGTCTGGAGGATCTTCTTCTCCGGTCAATCGGAACCGTTGATTTGAGGGACCCACTGAGTAGCAACAATGGGTGAAGAAAGCAGCGAAGATTGTGGGATTGGAGCGAAGAAGAAGAAGAAGGGACGTGAATGGCCATGAGTATGAGCTAGGGTTTGCTTTGGCGGAAGTGGGGAGAGGTTTCCAAAGAGAGTGGCAGTTAAAACGGTTGTTGTCGTCCATTTTATGGGTTAGGGGATTGGATTGGT
>BRYE01000028.1:11530805-11533305 GCA_030159115.1 Actinidia arguta var. hypoleuca | reverse complement strand
TTGGTTTGTGACTGCTCCAAGCCTCCTCAGGTGTCATATCAAGAACATTTTTCGTAGGACACCTGTTCAAAATATAAATAGAACAAGACACAATTTCTGCCCAAAACACTTTGGGTAATTTTTTTCCTTTTAACATAATACAGACCATTTCACAAATTGTTCGATTCTTCCTCTTAGCAACCCCATTCTGTTGGGGTGAATAGCTAGCTGTGAGTTAATGCTTAATTCCATGATTTTTACAAAAAACAGAAAACTTATTATAGATATACTCTTCACCTCTATCTGTACGAATCATCTTTAAACTCCTACCACTTTGCTTTTCTACATAGACTTTGAACTCTTTAAATAGCTCAAAAGCTTTAAATTTTTTCTTTAGAAAATAGACTCTTGTTCTCCTACTATAATTATCAATGAAAGTAAGAAAATATCAATTACCACCATGAGATACAGTCTCCATTGGTCCGCAAATATCTAAACACACCAACTTTAACGGCTACTGTGCTCTACATGACTTTCCCATTGGAAAAGAGTCCTTGTGCTGCTTGCCAAGAATACAACCTTCACACAATTGATTAAAGTCTCCCAACAAAGGTAGCCCTGAAACCATTTTCTTTTTCGCCAACAACTTTAGTCCATTGAAATTTAGATGACCAAAATGAAAATGCCACAACCAATTTGTATCATCCATAGCAATAACACTAAAAGACCAGATAAGATCAGTTTGTATAGATAAAGTAAACATGCGATTTTTAGTCATCTTAACCTTAGCAACGAGTTCATGTTTCTTATTCTCAATAATGCAAACCCCATTGTCAATAAAGATTTTGAGTCCCTTTTCAGAGAGTTGGCCCATACTCAATAAATTCCAGTGTAACTAGGGACATAAAAAACATAAGAGATATGAGAACACACACCCTGAAATGCCATCAATGAATACAAGCAGTACAGTAACCTCTGTTTCTACTTTGAGTCATGATGGAGTGACTCGTAGTTCGTCACGGAGCCGTGTTTTGCCAGCACGCTTGCAAGATTGTGTTATAACTAATGATAATGATGTTTCTGATGAAGAACTTTTAAATTTTGCATTATTTGCAGATTGTGATCATCTCATCTTTGCAGAAGCAATACAAGATGATGGATGGATTCGAGCTATGGATGAAGAAATTTAGTCAATAGAGAAGAACAATACTTAGGAAATCACTTCTCTTCCAGAGAGAAAGAAATCAATTGGCGTCAAATGGGTGTACAAAACCAAGTATAAATAGTTTGAAGGCTAGATTGGTTATGAAAGGATACAAGCAAAAGCCAGGTATTGATTATTATGAGGTTTTGCACCCATAGCAAGATTAGATACTATTTGTTTGGTAATTGCTTTGGCTACCCAAAAGCAATTGCAAATACACCAAATGGATGTGAAATTTGCATTCCTAAATGGATTACTCGAAGAAGAGGTTTATGTTGATCAGCCGAAAGGTTATGTGAAAAAAGGTCAAGAAGATAAGATTCTCAAATTGAAGAAAGCACTATACGAGTTAAAATAGGCACCACGAGAGTGGTACACTCGGATTAACTCATATTTCAAAGAAAATGGTTTTCTTAAGTGCCTTTATGTGTCATGACCCAACCATTATCTACTTGGGTCCACCTATATTTTAGGTGCCACGTAATCGGTCAATGAGATTCACCCACTAAGGCCTACTAAATGTCTCAGTTTAGGAATTTCTTATCATTCAACAGTACATGCTTGAATGAAATAAAAATATGCGAAATTAAATTTAAAATACTCAAAGCTGATATGTCATATCCTATATAATGTCATTGCATTCATCCTGAATATAAATAATTACAACCCACAGTTCTGGCCACAATGCCGGGCGCAACCATTACCAAAATATATATTCAATACTAACGCATAACATAGGTTATCCAAAACAACGCTAGGATCGCCGGCCCTCAGTCGCGCTCCTCATCATTCTCATTACTTAAAATTTTTACATACAAATACGTCTTAAATATTAGACTAGTGTAAATCAAGTTATATTACACATACATGTGCCCATGAAAGCGTACAACATAAATTCATTTTATACTTGAAAATTTCTCTTTTGTCAATCATTTTATTTCAATTATTGACTCATCTAGGCCAAACTACCCTTGATATTATATCAAGATTATAAATCATATTGATTTATAACTTGCAAGACATATTCCGTTCAACGATCACCAGAAATAAGGGAGTGACCCCAATCTATAATACAAATCACAAGTACGTTTGAATTTTAAATCTATCTCCCGCTATCTACGGTTGAAATTCATTTGAGTTAATCCAACGGCTGAAATTTCACCTGAAATTATTTTTTTCTGCCAAAAACTATCACTTTCTTCTTATCAAAAGTGTGGGACCCACATAGGTTCTTATCCAATAGACAAAATATATTTAAAGATGGGCATATATTTTACTATTTGGATCATTTTTTAATGGGACCCACACATAAAAAAA
>BRYE01000028.1:11498305-11503305 GCA_030159115.1 Actinidia arguta var. hypoleuca | reverse complement strand
GTGTTTGGGTGTTCCAATGGTAATATGGTAGGGCTAGAGTGGTCATGGACTAAGATCTCGAGCCATGTCGTAAGATATGGTGGATGTGAGTCTAAATTTTTTCACATCTCTTAGAGAAGTAGAGTAAAGTAGAGTAGAGAGTGTACTGAGAGATTCCTTCTCTTTGTAATTCTTCTCTTCTCCATAGTGCATTACTTTTTTCTCTCCTATGAACGTAGGCACAATTTCCGAACTACATATGTTGCTATGTATTTTTACATTACGTGTTTTTCTTCGTTCTTGGCCTAACAATAGTCTTGGAGTTTTCTAGCGTACTTGGATTTGTTTATTCATTTGCGCACTAGAACCAAAGAATTTTGTAGAAATCTTTTCTTAATTAAATATGAGTAAGTTAGAGAGTTAAGTCCTATTAAATATTGACTAATAAGCATGAGTAAATTAGAAAATTAAACATTATTAAATATCTTTTCCTCAATGCAATTCTTGACTCATAAGAACTTAATTTAGGAGTCAATTATTTTCCGTTCAAAACTTTTTTTATAAAAAATAATTAGATTCTCAATCAGACACTAATTAGGAAATAAAATTTCTTTAAAAAATAAATCATAACTCATGGAGCCATAAACTAGGGTATCTAATCACATAAAAGAATACTTTTTTAACAAAAATATTTGACTTTAAACCATGATAAATTGATAATTTTTCAAAGTCAAACATATTAATAGTGGAAGAAGCAAAAGAGAAATGTTTATTATTTTTCTTTTTAGAAAAAATATAATATTAAATGTTAAACCCATGGGCCTATTGATAAGATGTTGACTTCCTTAAAATTCACAACTTTTAGTATAAATGACTCTTTTAAAAAAAATTATAACTTTTTTGTGAAAAATGTCATACCTCCAACCCAATTAAACATCATTAATAATATATTAGATTAGATGTAATCCCACAAGTCATCGTATTTGCAAACGACTCTTAATATCCACCATAATAGTCAAGAAATAAGGATTACATAATTAAAATATTCACTAATAATTAAACCATAAAGTAAACATGTTCATATTATCAATTAAAACATAACAAACTCATTTTAAAATCTTCTACCGTCAACTCACACTAAAAGTAAACATGGTACATTTATACAACCAAAACCTAACACCTCCAACTAAACTCGACGAAACTTTAGAAACGTAAGGGTATGAACTTTTCAAGTCTTGCCAACTACATTCAGACATAACTAGACAAGCCACCACTTCTAGAATTACGATCACAGTGAACCGGACAACCATCCTTATCTCCTCAGTTGCCAAAATAATATGTGTGGGTGTGAGCTAAATGTCAATGTGCTCATAATAGATAATCAAACTCAGAATGAATGATATAGAAACATCGTCCATCATAGATATCTAGAAATAAAGTATAACAATGCAATAATGTATCACCTACATGTGCACGCAAATTTTAGATAACGTTAGCCCAATAGTGATGGCTCGTTACCAAGGATGCCCCATATCGACACCCTTTTAGATCAACCCCACATCAGTTAATCTTTATGTTAGCCTCACATCGGCAAAACCTTTCTACATGCAATACATTGACATACGATATGTAGTGCCACCTAATATATATATCATCATCAACATTAGCATCAAGTCATTCAATTCAATATAAATAAGATCATCATATATCCCACCTGTTACCACACTCGCACCTCGATAAGATCACTCTTAAGGTTGTTTCGAAGACTCTTTCCCTTCCTTAGCTCATGTTATTCATAATTTCATTAGTTTGAAATTATAATGTATAAATCATCAAAAATACCACATAAATATGCATCTTTCACGCCTCATATAGAGCTTAAACATTGTTATTGAAATGCAATATAATAACCCCATCAAGTCTCAATGCAATGCACCAATGCATGATTATAGTTTCTACTTCTTAAACATGTGATTTAGAACATCAATAAGATGTTAAACTCTTCTCCGATGCAATATAAAGTCAACTTTATTTAGAAATAGGCTTAAAAACCTTCAATTTGATAGGTCATGAGTCAAAACTATATTTTGGATAGAGAGGTTATAACCAATGAAAGGTAAACTAAAGTTTTAGAAAACATTGTTGCTATCAAAAATTTTGGGTCAATTTTAAACAAAAATATCTATCAATTTATAAAGAAATAGAGTTCTAATTTTATATCAATAGAAACCCCCATGAATCTATTTTTCAATACTTTAAACGGTGCATCAATTCGAGTTTTTTACAGAGAGTTATACTCATTTTACTAAATTGTGTCGACTCCCCTACCTCAAGTGTCGACCCCTCAATTTCATGTGTCGACACTTTGAGACAGAATACAATTTCCATTCATATGTCAACACTTTCACTTCACGTGTCAACACTTTAAGCCATAGAATACAACATGTATCGACTCCTCAATTTCAGGTGTCGAAACTTGATGACAGAACACAATTTTCAGTCCATGTGTCGACTCTTTAATCTCAGGTGTCGACACCTAATCTTGGCTCAAATATGAAACCTCCCAAAACATGATTTTAAACTCTCATCACCATGCTAAGACTTCAACAAGCTTACCAAAGATCAAAAATGAAGTTCTAATGCTATAAATACATTCTCAATCAATCTAAAACACACTACAACACATAAAACATGAATGAATTGGGGTTTCCACCATGAAAAACCTCACCTCCTTCCTCCTTCTTCTTCCTTCCTCCATCTCCATGACTAAAATCATCAATAAATTCAAGATACATGATGAAACTCACCTCAATTGATGAAGACAAGATGCAAGCAAGCATTTCCCCTTCAATTCTCTCATTTTACCTTTCTTTTCTTTCTCCTTTCTTTCTCTCTTCTATCTTACGCATAACTCCCTCAAAGGCACAAGCTTCTCTCTTGACAACCAATATAAATACAACTTGTATCTATTCTCCCACATGGCACACATACACACACATGACTCACACACCTATCTACTTACACAATTAATTCTTAATTAAGATAATTAATCATGATTAAACTAATCTAAACATGATGAGTAATTAAGTTAATTAATTATAGATTAACATATTTAATCACACACTAATCATACTTAAAAATATAAAAATCTCACCGTAACTCACACACATTAAAACATGTTAAGCACCTCGATTAGTATAAATACCTTATTTATATATGTGAAATTAAGCTAATATGAAGTTAAGAGAGTTAGGGTCTCACAAACGAAATTAATCTAAATTTTGAAACTACAAGAAAGAAAGAAAAAAATCTACTTTTATGCATAATGAATCATATATGTTATCATTTACTCGTACATCACATGGGCCACTGCTAGAATGTTTGTATAAATTCAGGTATTTAAATTCACAAAAAAATACTAGTAAAAATACCATTGTCTCTTGACTCTCTTTCATTAGACATGGGATTTTAGAAAGAGCAAAATTAGATAAGGAAGTTAGGAAAAATAAATTTGGAAGCAATTTGAAATGAGATGTTAACCAAATGAGATGTTACCATGGTAAGGCTAATTTATACTATATATTAAATAAATGTATTTTCCTAAAAAACTTTGAAGCCTCCCCATCATTTCTCTCTCATACGTAGCATTTTCTCAATAAATCTTTTTTTCTTATTTAATTTTGTTGATATTTTACTAAAATAAACTAGAAATTAAAGATTCCTTTATTAAAAAATCTCCTACAAGGAAAGTAATATCAAATAAAAAGAAAAAATAGAAAGAAAATCATATCCCTACGAAATAATTATAATTTCTTTAAAAAAAAATCTCAATCTTAAGAAAGCGAAGCAAAATCATTGTCTTAAAAAAAATCTCTAAAGTAATACCAAATGAAAAAGAAAAAAATATAATGAAATAAAACTCCTAGATCCCTACGAAATCATTTAATTTTTCTTGAACAAGCAAAAATAGAAAGATGAAAATACCTTAAATCTTCAAAATCTTATGCAAATAAGCACTCCATCTGATTCAATTAATAGTCAATTTCTATTGTTTTCGTTTTAGTTCTATCATTAATGAAAAAAAAAGTTTTTGTATGAAAAATAAGTAGCTATTTTCTTTTGTTTTTGCAATCTTTTTTCAATCCGACAAAAATTATGCGAATAAAATTATAGAGTAAATTTGGAACCTTCACGAGGGCTTAATGGTCTTCCAAAAAATTAAATTTAAAAGTTCAATTACAAGATAAATAAAAAGGTAATTTTTTATATTAAAATTGTTTGAATAACTAAACAAGCAGTCTTGAAGGTTGTAATCACTTATCCGTGCAGAGCAGGAGGCCAACGCGTATAAATTATAATTGTATGATTTTTCAGTTTTAAAAAAGATTAAAAAATTTTAATTCCATATTTTATTAACTTTTTTTCAAAAAAACAAAAGTTTTAAAAACTTATCTTTTTTTGTTTTTGTTTTTTCTTTTTCATCTTTATGAAAGAGGGCAATAAGTCAGCTTTAAGTTGCAAACCAAACACCCAATTAATGAGCCATTTAGTTTCCCAACTTTAAGTTAATTCTTGGACTTTTTTTCGTCTCATTTTCAGTATCATGTTTATTTTAATTATTGTTTCTAGTTTATTAAAGACCAAATTTTTTTTCTATTTTTACCTCCAAAAAAATCTAAATATATTTTTTTTGTTTTTTAGTGATTTTTTAAATTAAATAAATAAATTTATATTTTCAAACTCTTCTCGTCAAGAAAAACCCAAAAAATATAAAATTTTGATCATAATAAAAAAAAATTAAAGACAAAAAATTAGAAACCACAATAACTAAAAAACACTTATCCCAAACGGGGCATAAGTGGACAATTCTTAAAAAGGACAAATACAATACGTGCGCACATACGCACGCACCCGACAAATGTGCACGCACCCGACAAATGTACAAGGAAGCGAACTTCATTTCTTGTTTGGATATAATAATTGGCTTTCAACATCTCACAATTCTTTTGAAAAATTTATGA
>BRYE01000028.1:11448305-11450805 GCA_030159115.1 Actinidia arguta var. hypoleuca | reverse complement strand
AATGAAGGAGCTCTTGGGCAATAGGGGAGCCTTGTCTTGTCAAAGTATTATCAATGGTGTCAAAAGAGTAATCCCTCAAAGTATATAAGCTTTGAAGGTGAAGTTTTCATTTTTACTTCACTCAAATTTTCACTTTTCACTTTGAGAGCTTTTTGACTTTGAGAGTTCATTTGTGGAGCCTTGGACTGTTGCTACCTCGTGTTAGTGGGGGAGCCTTGCATGTTCCTTGGAAAAATGTTCTTTGCTCATTGGAGGAGACTTATTGGAAAGGGAAGTATCAGATTGGAGAGCAGGCAAGCCCACTGCCCTCATGAGAGCCCTAGGAGTTTTTAATTTTTTTTGAGAGAGTATCAGAGCCTTCGTCCTCTGTGAGACTGACCCAACTCGAGCCCTGCAAAAAATTTCTAAAGATCTCTCTTTCGAGTGCGAGTCGAGTCGACTATTCGACCGAGTAGCCCAACTCAAGTTGAGCTCTCTAGGCTGAGCCCAACACTTGCGCCGAGCCCTCTGCTTATTGTCCTCAGCCTGTTGAGTTGAAGTGTGAGTGACCTTGCCAAGCTCTGCTGTGGCTAAGCGAAGGTATTGTCGAGACTTCGATTACACTTGGTTGGCGAGATTGATTTGCTTATTGTGAAATCGGTGCTTAGTCGAGCCAATCCTTGTGCAACTCGTGTTCACTTAGGGCTTGTCAACCCTTGTGCGAGTTCTGCCGAGCCCAGGTAATGCTGTAGCTTTGCCGAGCCCGAGTTAGAGCGAGTGGTTCATGCGTTTTATTGGTATTTATCCGCAAATTTTTCCCGCAATTTAGCCCATTTGCGTATATTATTTATTTTATTTAACCATTGTTTGGAGCAAGTGTGTTAATTGTTTTGTAGATCCAATGGAGTATAAAGGAGGTCGGAAGAGGCAATGGAACTGAGTTGGGAGCAATTTGGACTTAGCCGTAGCAAAGTTGAAGGATTTACCTATCTCGACCGATTGAATCTTTAGGTCCGACCAGTCAGGCACAGGCAGAAGTACCAGAAGGGGTGGTCGACCGGTTGAGCCTATAGCCTCAACCGGTCGAACATGAGCAGTAGCCTTATACGAGATTTCCCAACCAGTCGAGATCAAGGTTCAAACAATTGGGACAAAGCAGAGGGAACAAGGAAATTTTCTGTACCGGTTGAACCTAAAGTTTGACCGATCGAGTCTGAAGAAATCCAGTGATGAAAAAAGGAGCTCGACCGGTAGGGCATCTGGTTTGACCGGTTGAAGAAGGTTGCAAAACACCAAAGTCAACATAGAAGACTAATTTCAAGGGTGTTTTGGTCCTTTCACTCCCACATCTTTCAAAACATATATAGAGGGAGGGAATCTCAGCATTGAAGTAGGCTTTGGACACAAGTTTGGAGACACTTTTGAGAGTTCTTAGCCTTGAAGAATTCTCTGCCTTTTCTTCTACTTTTACTTTCCCATTTCCTTAGTTCCTAAGCATTTTAAGTTCTAGCTTGGAGAGAGTTAGAGAGAGGTTGAAGACATTTGGTTGGATTGAAGATTGCAACTTTGAATTCCTAGTTTGGCTACACTTAATGGTGTTAAGTTACATTTGATTTCAAGTATTGGTTTGTGATTGATGCGATTGAATTGATGCTATTGAATTTTCATTTCTCTTCCAATCTTCTTGTTGTTCTATTTAGTGTAATGGCATATTTTTCATACTTGGTTGAGTTCTCTACACCCATGGAGCGCTAAATCCTTGGGGTTGGTCCAAGGACTATATACTTTTCCAACTCTTAGAATGAACTCGTTTCCTCTCTCCTCCAAATGGTTTCAATGCTGGTTTTAGGATTGAGTAATGGTATTTTTAAAATCAAAACTTAGAGTTGTACACATTTTTTATTATCTTTACCAAGAGTACTTGGTACAAGTAATGCTTAGATCTCTTGCACTCTAGGTGTTTGAAACATTGGCAAAACCTTTACCAATCCCATAAACACATCATTAGATACAAAACATATTTTCATTGCAAAATCCTCCAACCAATATCATCATGTTAAAATCATATCGCCCTTTTCGATTGATCCAAGGATGGACGAAGCCTATCAAGCTTATCATATAATGTGCCCAGGAATAATGGCGCCAATGCCACCAGATTCCCACATGACAAAATAGCAATGATATCAAACAACCCCATATTCATACCATTTGAAGGCGGGCCGAAAAACACATACGGTAAGCCAAAAGGCTAGAAAGGTAGCAAGATGTGCAGACTTTTCAAGGCCCTCCCCATTAATACCATCACGGGAATTCTCCTTAGAACCACTAAAATCCGATACTAGTAGCGTATCCATCCTCCGAAGGCATTCTTCTCCATGCGCTCCATTGGCTCAACATATACCCCATCCAACTTTCCTGCCTTTCTCGTAGACCCCTTTAGCGCTGTAACCAACTCCTTTTGTCATTGGGTTAACCGGCAAAAGCGAAGGGTTTGCCTCCCCACACAAGAAAAGACACCCTC
>BRYE01000028.1:11375805-11378305 GCA_030159115.1 Actinidia arguta var. hypoleuca | reverse complement strand
CTGCATTTGATTTATGTGTGCATTGAATTTGTATGACCTATTTTCTTAGAGATCACACACATCGTCTTGTCAGAATTGATCCCTTGCGGAACCTTCCACCCGGCTCTTTAACTCCATTACCTCCTCGTCGGAATCCAACCAACTTACCTCATTTCCCCTTAGTGGTTGACTTAGGACCCATACCCATGGCAAACCTTAATGATTTACCGGAACATCCCCTAGTAAACGAGGGCAATGGGAATGAAGGGCGGAGTAACGTTGGGGAAGCCGAAGCCCAAATCCGTACCATGAGGGATTACATGAACCCTCTCAGGCAAATACCCACATCTGCCATAGTAATTCCCGCACATCAAGCCACACTCAATCTTAAACCGGTAATGCTACAAGCCATGCCCCAGTTTCATGGCTTAGACTCAGAACAACCATATACTCATATCTCAGATTTTGAGGTTGCATGCTCCCTTTTCCAAGATAACGCATGCCCTCGGGAGATTTTGCTTTTAAAATTGTTTCCATTCACTCTTAAGGACAAGGCCAAGATGTGGTTCAATTCATTGAGGCCTATGTCCATATTTTCATGGGATACACTTCAAAGAGAGTTTTTAAAAAAATTCTTTCCCGAAAATCGCACGGAGGCACTAAGACATGCCATCTCTCAATTCGCACCGAACAATGGGGAGACTTTCTTCCAATGTTGGGAGAGGTTCAAAGATCTATTGTTTGCATGTCCACATCATGGTTTTCCCGAGTGGCACACGATAAACGCATTCTACTCTTCATTGACTACTCAAATGAGGATGTTTGTAGAATCTATGTGTGCAGGGACCTATCCTGACAAAAACGCCACTGAGGCATCAAATTACTTTGACTATCTAGCCAATTTGACTAGGGATTGGGTCAATGCCAACATGGCAAAAGATTGGGGTAGTGCGGGGACTCAAAATTTCATGGGGGCTCAAAGTTTCACGAACAAACCCATAAACCCTCATGTTGGAGGAAAATACCAATTAGGAGAGGTAGAGGACCTACAAGCTAAGGTCACGTCACTCACACGCAAGTTGGAGGCTTTGGAAACTTCCAAGGCCACCACGTTTGTACCGGTTGAGACACTCTCATTGTGTCTAGTTTGTAATACACAGGACCATGACACGGCCTCATGTCCAGTCATACCGGGGGTGAGGGAAGCACTTCATGGCCAAGTAAATGCGGTTGACCAATTTCAAGGGGGTTACCAAAATCAGAGGAGTGGGAACAATCCATACTCCAATACATATAACCCGGGTTGGAAGAATCACCCTAACTTCGGGTGGAAACAAGAGGGTCCTCAAAACCCTCAACAATTCCAACAACCCCCACAACCTTTCAACAACCACCGCAACCATTTCAGGGGCAACAAATAAACTATCCCACACAACTAGCACAATACCAACCTCCTCATCGGAGGAACAATGAGGACAACCAAGCGACCAATGACCTGAGAGCACTCACTAATAGGGTTAATAATCTTGAGCAATCACAAGGGGAGACTAACACGATAGTCAAAGACATCCACAAGATGTTGATGACTCAACAAACACAAGGGCGTTTTTTGGCCCAAACCCAACCAAACCCAAAGCCTGCAAACCTTGTGGACACAACACATGAACAAGCCAATGCCATCACTACCTTCAGGAGCGGAAAGCAAATAGACAAAACTATCACTCCTAAGGAAACCAATCAAGAAAAAAATGATGAGTCTTTAGGGTTTAGGCATGACCAAGAGAGAGCCAAGAGTGAGGAAAGAGAAAAGAGTGAGGAGAAAGAGAAAGAGGAAGAGAAAGAGAAAGAGAAAAATTCTGAGCAGTTGGAAAAAGCCATGGATGCATATGAGAATGTGGGCATAGAAAATTTGAAATATCCCCGTTCCCCCATAGATTGGCTAAACCTAAGAGAGAGTCTTTGAATTCTGAGATTCATGATATATTCAAACAGGTTCAAGTCAATATTCCCATTTTATTTAGAGGCTGTCAAACAAATCCCTTCATATGCCAAGTTCTTAAAGGACTTGTGTACTGTGAAAAGGAAGCTCTATGTTAGAGAGACTGCTATGATGAATGAGAGCCAGAGTGCCATCCTTCAATGCAAGACCATACCGAAATACAAGGACCCTGGTTGTCTTACTATTTTGTATACCATAGGAGGTCATAGAATTGATCGAGCCCTCCTTGACCTAGGTTCTAGTGTGAATCTTCTTCCATATTCAGTTTATACAGAACTAGGTTTAGGAGAATTGAGCCCCACCCGAGTGACATTGGAATTGGCCGATCATTCTATTAAGGTTCCCAGGGGAATCATTGAGGATGTCCTCATCCAAGTGGATAGTGTCTACTACCCTGTTGATTTCATTGTGTTAGATACCCATCCGATAGAGACTGAGTCCTCTAAACGTCATATTCCTGTCATTTTAGGGCACCACTTCCTTGCTACTGCTAATGCAATCATTCATTGCAGGAACGGGTTG
>BRYE01000028.1:11355805-11370805 GCA_030159115.1 Actinidia arguta var. hypoleuca | reverse complement strand
CTACTATGGCCTAGGGCGAGTGGAGAATCCTGATTTTGAATACCCTGATGTAGGAGCCCCTCCCTTGTCGATTATTTGCAATGAACTGCTGAAAAGGGGAGAAATGTGGAATGGAGAGGTACAATGTAGTAAGTAGAAGTTGACCGCTCGGTACCTCATCCTCTTCCTGTTTTTTTGCCACTCTTTGATGCCATTAAAGAGGACAGTTGACATGAGCTTGGCTAGGGCTCAGTTGCTTTGGGCTATAGGGACGAAAAAGTCCATTGACTTGCCCCGATACATGTTTATGCAGCTTTACCATGCCTATACGCACCTTAACCCTAAGGGGTCCATTCCATTCACTTGCTTGCTCACTAGACTGATTAAAGAATCAAAAGCCAAGTTTTCCCGAGACCTCATCACCCAAGACCAGGATACCCCCATAGATGATGCCACTCTAAGTCGTTCGGAGGGGCAAAAGAAGAGAAAGAAAGAGGTAAAAGAATTAAGGAGAAGAGCTAGTGCTGAAGGAGGATCGGGACAGATGTCTAGGGCTGATATTGCAAGTTTGCAAGTGGCAGTGGAGCAGCAAGGGCAGAAGTTGGACGCCTTCATTACTTCGACCGATGGTCGGTTGAAGAATATTGAGGACTGTGTTGAGAGAAACACTGCCATCCTCCAGGAGATGTTTGCAATGACGATGAGGGGACAGCCGCCAGCTGGAGGCGACGATGATGGCGATGACTGATCTTTACGAGTTTAGACTGTTGTGTTTAGGTCTAGATGTTTACTTTCTAGTCTAAAACTCTTGTTTTGTGTTTGTTTTGTTTGGGATACATAATTGTTTTTGGATGTTAACTTTTGGATAGTAGTTTTTGATAATTAGATGGATGAAATCTTTGTTTCAAGTATTTTGGTTTGATTTATAATTGCAGTTAATTCTAATGAGTTTTGAGGCAGGTTTCTATTCAACCAATTTGAGTTGAATTCATCCAAAATAGGTCGGATTTGTGGTTCTATTTTAACAGCTTATGACTTTTCGCATTCCAAAGCTAAATAGATTTTAGTCTTAATTGTTAAAGGATGTGTTGGGTTTATTTGAGATGAACCATCGATCTATTCATATCATTGCAATCTTGTGATGAGATACGTTGCATCATGCATTAAACTAAGTTTGGATGAACAATTGATTCATCTTTGTGTTCTGATGAATTGCAAGTTTTTGTCATAAATTCATCATAAGAGAGGGTCTACATCGTTGTACACTACCATGTTATGTGACTTCTTATGTATCTCTCACATGCTTGCGTATCCTTAAAGTGGAGATTGTGCCTTGTGAGTTTAGAGCCTAATGATCATTTTTCAGAGTGATTTACTTTTACTCAAGGAACTTTGTTTAAACTCCATTGATTGAATAACTTCGATTTTTTTTGATTTTTGATTTGCAAGTTGAGTAATAGGTGGAGTTCTTGACATCTTATACATTCTTGAGGTTCTGACTTGAGGTTCTCCGGATTCTAGTTTAAGGCCATTTCATTTCTTTCAAGCCGTTCATGTTTACTTCTTTACCTCGATGCACATATACACATAATCTTGAAATGTATGTCAATGCTAAGTTAATGCATTGCTTATAATCATGTGGAAGAAGTTGTAAAAAAAAAATGATGATGAAAGGAGTTGAAAAGTTGAATATTGTTGTAAAGTGGGAGTTGGAAGTGATTGCCTTTTTGTCATCATGTGTAGTGTGCAATGCACGTGTCAAAGTTCCATTTCATTCTCCATTCTCGGCTTTTCTTCTTCATGGCCTATCATATCCGGAATTCCATAAGTCATTAACTCGAAACTATATAAGTCTTCACACGTCAAATCTCGAGTTGTTATTTGAACTGTGAATGTTCTTTCACGAAGCTATGCCAAGTCGATACACTCACGATTTAACGATTTTTGATGAAGGAAATTGCTCGTTTCGCATATCTTATGCATTTACTCTTAAGGCGAGCATTTCAAATGAGAGAACCTTGTGTGTTCGAAATTTTTGAGATGAGTGTATGTCTTGTGAGACTTGGAATTGAAGCGTAAAGGATACACTTGCATGTGTTGGGATGATAGAGTATATATTATGGATAGTGTACCTCAATGTGATTTCTATCTTCGATATTTTATGCCTTTAACTTGCATGATTCATAATTTAAGGGGATCGAAAATTCTTTTGAATGGAGTTATTGCATGCCTATCGTATATCTATATCTTCTTGACATGACATGAGTCGATGTTTGTGGGTGTCATCACTAGAAACCCTCACGAGACACCACTCGTCCACTGGGGTAACCTAGGGGTTTAAAATCTTGGTGCATATGCTAAATGCACCCAGGACTCCTACGAAAGCGGAGATTATGTTTCTTGTCTTAATTTTGCTAGGGACTAGCAAAAGGTTAGTTGGGGTGTGTGATTGTACCATAAAAGTGCAAGCATAGGTCTCTAATATACCCATTGTTAGGAGTAAAATAGAAATAATTGTATTATATTAGTTGTATATTATGAATAATCCCGAATTAGTTGTCTTTTCAGGTTATTGATGCTAAAGAGACAGAATTAGAGCGTTAATGATGATCCGGGTCCGCCAGCATACAAAACGAGAAATTCCATTGTGCAAAATCTCGCGAAAAGGGGTCATATTTTACTACGAAGGTCCAATTAACCTGATTCTTGTGCCGTTGGAAAGATCTCATCAAGTTACAAATATTTGCGTCTAACGTGCATCGGTCATTTTGGCTCCGAAGGGCCTCAAAATTAAGAAAATATAAAAATGAAAAAAATTTGGCGTTCGAACACCCCTGTTAGCCGTTCGAACGTCCAGAGAGCAGAATTCCAAGTTTTGTCTTGGCGTTCAAACGTCAAGACAAAACTTGGAATTCTGCTGAAACCTGTTTTGGTATTTTGGTCATAACTTTTGACTCCGAAGTTCGATTCATCTGATTTTTGTACCATTGGAAAGAGGACTTCAAGATATACAACTTTGTATCTAATATACATTGGCTTTAATCGAGCTGTAAGATGGTCAAAATCGCAGTTAAAGTTGAGCAACATTTGGCCTGGCGTTCGAACGCCCGTTTTGACGTTAGAACGCCTAGGCCAAATTCGGGCAAATTTCTAGGGTTTCGATATTAGGACTATAAATACAATCATTTATTGTAATTTTAAGACATCAGAGATATTTTAGAGCTTAGGGGCGGCGACTAATTAGGATTTTTGATACTTTTCAACTAGAATAGCTTGGATTTGTGTAAGTTTGCTTTCAATCCTTGTTGTAATCACTTAGATTTTAATTGAAATTCTAAAGTTTTACATTCCCTTGTTTTAAATTCGAATTTGCTCTTGCTTCTTAGTGTAATTTCAATATTTGTGGGTTGATTTCAAGTAATTTTATTTCTTTTTCATAAATAGAGATGAGTAGCTAACTTTCTAAATCTTGGGATTGATTGTAAAGACCGATTGAATGTCTTGGATGAATAAGGGAGGTTAGATATTAGTTTTCAAGGGAAAATATTTAGATTTTATCGTTCCTTTACTTCTTTGGTCTAGAAATCTTCGAAAACTTGGATGTTTACTATATTTGGTAACGTTTATGCTTGAGTCTATACTCAGTATATACGTTGCACGGATCAATGGTATTTATCTTTGAATCTAACAAACAGATTTAATCTAGAACTCGAAGTTTAGAAGGAACACTTGGTTTTAATTGTTAAATCTTCCGAATCCGAGACTCACGACGTAGTCGACAGATTTGAGTTATAAACTTCTTACCCTTGGAATTCCGAGACCCAAAATTGGTTGGAACGATCAATCCCGAGACTTTACTCATTAATTTTCAACCAAATCTAGTTAAAGTCATTTACTTTGAAAACCAAACCATTTCCCCAAAACAAACGAATTTTTCATTTTCATTTTAGAAGCATTCAGTTAGGACTTTGTAAGCGACCGAGAGGCGTGCGATAGTTCTTATGGTCTTGTGCACATCGCTCCTTGTGGTTTGACCTCGTACTCCGAGTTATACTACTCCGTTAACCTTTACTTGGGATCATTTTCAAGCGTACACGGTTGGCGCGAGTTCATTGATATAGTTCACATGTGTAAGTATTGTACAGAAAAATAAAAACAGAAGTATAACTTAGAATAGCAAAATTGAAATCCCATCTCAATTTGAAAGTAAAAAGGCATAAAAGAAAAAAAGAACACAATATTTCGGTAGTTAATTTTTTTAAGTGAACAAATATTTTTGACACGTCTAAAAAGAAAAGAATAAACAAAGAAAATAGAACAAAAAGAGCATGATTTATTAAACTTATTTAAATATTGAAACCTAATATTGGGCACGTGACTCACACCAAACATGTGCTTGAGTATAACCCCAAGATTAGGTCGGCGGAGTAGTATAACTCGGTTGTACGAGGTCGATTCCACATAGAGTTGTGTAATCAATAGGAAAAGGACAAAATTACCCTCTCTATTGCTCACAATAGGGACGAACAAAATATTTAAAAATAGAAATTAAAATTCTAATTGTTTTTGAAATTGTTGCTCTTTTGAAATTAAATAACACTTAGGATTAGAAAAATTAATGCAAACTTGAGTTTTATCTAATATGAAATGGTCTTGGGATCTATTGTTGAAACCAATTTCGAGTTTTGAAATTCCAAGGGTAGAGAGTAAACCACTCAAATCCTTAAACTTTGTGGTGAGTCTAGGATTTGGAAGGTTCAGCAATTAAACTCCCTAATTACTTCAAAACTTCAATTTCTAAGTTGATTCGGGTTGTTGTATTCAAGAATAAATACCATCGATCCACGCAAGTGTTATACTAAGACTAGGCTTATGCATATCCTTGCCGAACATAGGCAATTATCTAAGGTTTCGATAGTATCTAAAAAAAAAGAAGTAGAAGAATCACATAAACTAGAAAATTTTATCTTTGAAGTCCAATGTCTCTTTTCCCTTTTTTTATCCAAAACTTTCAATTGATTTTCCCAATAAATCCCAAGGCAAGAAGGTTTAACCACTCATATTTATCTAAGAACTACTTTAGTTAATTGAAATATAACTAGAAAAATGCTGAATAAATGCAAAGAAATCAAAAACTTGTATTAAAAATTTGCTTACAATCGATTTCAACTAAAGAGAAAAAAAAAACTTACAAAAGAGAGAGAGACTTCCAAAAGAAAAAGAAAAAAAACTAATCTCTTCACTACTCTTCTATATTAAAAACAACCAACATCCTTAGAGACAAAAAGAGAGAGAAGAGAGATATCTCAGATTTTTTTGATATGGGAGAGTCTTTGATAGATATATGAGAGTGTGAGATATGGGATAGAGTGATGTAGGAGAGTGTGAGATAGATATGGGATAGAGTGATGTGGAAGAGTATGAGATATGGGATAGAGTGACGTGAGAGAGAGTGAGAAAGGTAAAGTGGGTTTCCTGCCATTTTTGACTTTGTTGCTATGTATTGACCACGTCTGTTCCATCTGAACATGTTCAGATTTTTAAAGTGAACCGGTTCAAATTTTTCTGGCAACCTTCTATTCTTGGTGAACCGATACAACTTTAGCTGAAAATTTTCTGTTCTTGGTGAACCGATACAACTTTTTGAGGTGAACCGGTACAACTTTAGCTGGAAACTTTCTATTCTTGGTGAACCGACACAACTTTTTGAGGTGAACCGGTACAACTTTAGCTGAAAACTTTCTGTTCCATCCGCGTCGTCTCACCTTCTTGTCTCTTCCGATCTCTTTAATGCTCCTTTTGTACTGCAAAACCCTTTTAAGACCACTTGCACAAGACAACGATTAAAAAGTACAAACATATGTGCAAGTGTGAGAGAATATGATGAATAAATTGTAATATTTTGTGTTAATCACACACCCCAACTTAAGTTTTGGTAGTCTCTAGCAAATTTCTCCCAAAATTAAATTCTGACTTAATCAGTGGTTTTAACATTACAGTATGATTGAGACCTATTTAATAACAACCATACGATTTACCATTTGAAAGTAGCAGAAAATACCATGCGCTCAATCCATCTATTCCGATTGAGTTTCAACTTCATTTATCACATGGTAGTGTATCACTCTCCCTTTTTTTTTTTTTAAATCGAAGCACAAACCCCACAAGCATGTCAACAAGATAGGCATACACAAGTTATAAAAGATACTATTCAATTCAATTCATGACTAATGGCATTAATAGAGTTAACATGGACTTTGAAGCTTGTATTGACCTTGATTGCCAAAAATTGGGATAGACCAAAATGGGATGACAGCTTACACCGTGATGCGGTCTTCTACCCAAAATTGCTGTCACCCAACCCATTGAACTACTAAGTACTATTGACCAAAGAAAAAGAAAATAACAACAAACTACTACTACTATATGCCCCATAAGTTCTGACCTACTCCGAGTCTTCCTCTTCCTCGTCGTCCTTATCCTCTTCATCTTCTTCAACAACTGGCTCCACATAGGTTGTGTCAGTGTACTTCTTAACTTTCGTTACACAATAAGCCAGCTGACTTTTCAAAACTTTCTGCTCTCGCATAATGTCATCTTGGCGGCAAAGGATTTTGTTCAATAATTCCTCAATTTTTTCTTTCCAAGTTATGCTCTTTGACTTTGGCTGCTTTGCGGGGGTTGGAGTAACAGAAGTGGGCGTGGATTCAGATGTTGAGGCACAAGACATGGCTCTGCTCTTGTTGACTGACCCAAGAGTAATTGGACCCACTGGCAGCTTAGCAATCTTCTCAACCCAAAAAGGAACTCCAGCTGATGCACACAACGAGGTCAGCATTGCTCTAAAAGGTAAATTTGCATTCTTCGGAGAGTGTTCCTTAAATGCTGCCATCTCATTCCAAATGAATTGGGCAAAGTCAACAACAGTAGCTGAATTCATCATCACATACAGAAATTCAGCTTCAGTTAGCATAAGCAATTTTTCTGAACCTCGCGGAGATAAGTTGTAATGGATGACCTTGGTCATCAACTTGTACTCAGCCTTGAACTTTCCCAATCGAAATCTTTCTCCTGTTACAAACTCATCCGAATTTTCATAAATGACTTCAGCATATTGCACATCAGATAGAGATGAGAAATCCTCACTAGGGTATTGGACATTTCTTGCTGCGGGTCGTATATAACTAAGGTAAGCGGCAATGATGTTCGATGTTACAACAACATTTATACCTCTCACCTTACTAGTGATTTTGTCTCCCGAACTTGAATTTTCATGTATTTACAGAATTCTATCACCACTGATCGGTAATATCTCTCTATTTTTCCTAAGAAAAAACTCAGTCCCCTGTCAGATAAGATTCTAATAACCCCCGGATTGTCTATTTGCTCTCTTAAAACTTGCCTCTCACAAGTTACGCCCCTCAAGAGCAAAGAAGCATGCCATGCTTCTTGCTCCTTTTTAGCTTGGGCCTTCCTGTATTTCACTTCCTAGGGTTCATCCTCTTTTGATTTTAAATTTCCTTCTGCCCTAGAAGTCCCTTCACCACTACCCGTTGCTCTCTTCTTTGAAACCCTTTTTGTCACCATACAAAACACAATGGCTAACAGAAACATAGCCAACAGAAAACCCCACCACGAATTTGAGAAAATGGCATTGGATTCAACCAAAAATCGGGCCATTTTTCAAAGGTTGGAGTGTAAAGCGTGAAACAGGGCAAAATAAAATGGGTTTTATCACTTGATTTAGGACTATTGGTGAAGCTTTCCAATAACAAATCAACAATAAATCAAAGTACAAACTTCACATAAAAGAAATAGGCTAGCTCTAGGTTTACCTATTTCGAAGCTTCAATGGCAAAAATGAAAGTCACCCTTTTCATAAACAACTTCTTGTTGAAGAGAGAGAGACCGAGAGAGAGCTTCCTTGAGAGCAATGGAGGTATTATTTGGAGGAGGGAGGGTGATTTAGAGAGAGAGTGTGTGTGTGTGCTTTTTGGTGGCTGCAACATAAAGTGTTTAGGGTTTGGTTTTAAAGTAACTCCAGATCTGTGACTTTTTTAGTTTCTGCAATTTTGTACCGATTTAAAAATTTTTGAGCCCTCTATTCTCGATGAACCAATTCAAAAATTTTATTTGAACCAGTTCAAATTTTCTTAAAAATCTTCTGTTCTTGGTGAACCGGTGAACCGGTACAATTAAATTAATTGAACCGGTACACTTATCTGAGCTCAAAAGCTTTCGTCTTTACTCCCTCAAACTTATTTTCTTCAAAATTCTATCCCCTCATACATCGCTTTAGATATTGTTAACACTCCCAACATTGTAGCCCATTGGTCATCCCTCGACTTGGCTTCTAGGCTTTAGAATGACGTTTTTTCACAGTGTATAAGCTCAAATATGGATCAAGGAATTTAGACTCAAAATTTGTGGTCTTATTAAAAAATGAATGCCATTGTATCATTCTCTAGGTTCCATAAATTACAAAAATGAATAGAATTAAAATCAATTATCATATGTTATGCCCTTGTTTCAAAATCACGTTGCCAAAACAAAAGGAAAAGCTCAAAATTTTAGATTCGAAAATTAAATCTTTACTCTTTATGTCAAGATTTTATGATTTCATGGTAGTTCAACTTCTTTTATTTGATTATGTAGTTGTACATAAATATAGCCCAGGATACAAACATATAATCAAGCTTAAACATTATTCCAATTCAAAAATGCTTTTCAACCACTAATTAGACCAAAATCTAACAAAGTTTTAAAAGTTTTAACTAAAATGACAAATATGCTAGCAACAAAATTAAAAACTAAATTACACCTTACCCCTCAACTTAAAACATGTAGTGTCCTCAATGCAACAAAAATCAAAATTAAAATTTGGACATGAATTTGGAGAGCAGGGACAAAAATTTATTTTTAGATTATTTTCAAACCCTAATGGGTGGATCACTCAGATCCATGCAATCCACTAAACCATGGAAGTGCTAAAAATAGGGCTTTAACCGTTGCCCGTTGACTTTGAAAGGTGTGCCGTTCTTAGGATTTTGAACTTCAATGGCACCGTATGGAAAAATTTCCTTGTTATGATAAGGACCGGACCATTTACTCCTCAATTTTTCGGGAAAAAGATGCAATCGTGAATTGTAGAGTAGTACCTTCTGACCCACATGAAAAGTTTTACGGTGAACGTGTTGGTCATGATGGACTTTCATTTTAGCCTTCGAAATTTTTGCATTTTCATACGCATCGTTTCTTATTTCCTCAAGTTCATTCAATTGCAACTAACGATGGTTTCCAGCTTCACCCACCCCCTCATTATATTGTCGAATGGCCCAATATGCCTTGTGTTCAACCTCAACTGGGAGGTGACACATTTTTCCATACACAGACGATACGGGGAGGCATCGAGAATAGTTTTATAATCCATTCGATAGGCCCACAAAGCATCAATTAAGCGCATAGACCAGTCTTTTCGAGATGGATTAACAGTCTTTTCTAAGATGGTCTTTATCTCTCGATTTGCCAATTCGACTTGACCTTGAGTTTGAGGATGGTAAGGTAAGCCTATCTTATGAACAATACCATATTTTCTCATGAGTACCCCCATTGGTTTATTACAAAAATGGGAGCCACCATCACTTATGATGGCTCGAGGCATACCTAATCTAGAGAAAATGTATTCTTTCAAGAATTTGACCACAACTTGATGGTCATTTGTTCGTGCTAGGATAGCCTCTACTCATTTTGAAACATAATCAACGGCAACTAAAATGTAGAGGTATCCAAAAGAATTAGGAAATGGTCCCATAAAATCGATGCCCCAACAATCAAAAACTTCTAAAATAAGAATAGGATTAAGGGGCATCATGTGTTTCCTAGTTAAGCTCCCTAGCCTTTGGCATCGATCACAGGATAAACAAAAAGAATGAACATCTTTGAACATTGATGGCCAATATAGTCTGCATTGTAAAATTTTTACCACAATTTTCTTCGATGAAAAATGGCCCCCACAGGCTTGAGAATGACAAAATTTTATTACACTTTGAAATTCATCATCAGGCACACATCTCCTCACAATCTGATCTGAACAATATTTGAACAAATATGGCTCGTCCCAAAAGAATTGTCTTACTAGCCTAAAGAATTGCTTTTTATCCATTGAGGACCAATTGGAAGGTATTGCTTTTGTGGCCAAATAGTTTGCTACATCGGCGTACCACGGTGTTAAAGCCTGATTCACAACATTGCAAGATATGAGTTGTTCATCAGGAAACATCTCACAGATAGGAGAGTCATCCTTTTCTGAGTGCTCAAAAGGGAGGCGCGATAAATGATCTGCAACCACATTTTCCACTCCTTTCTTATTTCGGATTTCAAGATTGAATTCCTGAAGAAGAAGAATCCACCTAATCAATCTAGGCTTCGCATCTTGCTTGGTTAATAGATACTTAATGGCAGCATGGTCAGTGAAAACTATCACTTTTGACCCCACTAAATAAGATCGGAACTTGTCCAAAGCAAAGACTATGACTAACAATTCTTTCTCAATGGTGGTATAGTTCACTTGGACTTCATTTAAAATTTTGCTCACGTAATGGAGCACGTGAGGTTTCTTTTCATTTCGTTGGCCCCAAACAGCTCCCACGGCATAGTCACTAGCATCGCACTTTAATTCAAAGGGTAGGCTCCAATCCGGAGGTTGGATTATGGGAGCCGTAGTCAAATGATTTTTTAATTTATCGAAAGCTAACTGACACGAAAAATTACATTCAAATGGTGTGTCTTTTTCTAAAAGAGCACAAAGAGGCCTAGAAATGGCACTAAAATACTGAATGAAATACCGGTAGAAATCGGCATGCCCTAGAAATGACCTCACGTCCTTAACAATTCGAGGAGCAGGTAACTTTTGTATAAGTTCTACCTTAGAAGGATCTACCTCTATACCCTTTCCAGAAATGATGTGGCCAAGAACTATACCGTGTGTCACCATGAAGTGATATTTCTCCCAATTCAAAACAAGATTGCTCCCCTCACATCTTTTAAGGACCGAACCCAAATTCCCAAGACATTGGTCATATGTGTCTTTATATACCGAAAAATCATCCATAAAGACCTCTAAAATGCGCTCGACCATATCGCTAAATATGCTTATCATACATCTCTAAAAGGTGGCAGGAGCATTACATAACCCGAAAGGCATGCGCTTGTAAGCAAAAGTGCCGAACGGGCATGTAAACGTGGTTTTATCTTGGTCATCCATGGCTATTTCCAATTGGTTATAGCTGGAATACCCGTCTAAAAAATAATAAAATGCTCGTCCCGCTACCCTTTCTAGTACTTAATCAAGGAATGGAAGTGGAAAATGATCTTTTGCAGTCACAGCATTAAGGCGACAGTAGTCAATACACATTCGCCACTCAGTTTGAATTCGAGTGGGTATCAATTCATTGTTCTCATTTTCGACCACCGTTACCCCCAAACTTTTTAGGAACAACTTGGGTGGGGCTCACCCATTTGGAATTTGCTATTGGGTATATAATACCCGCATCAATGAATTTTTGAACTTCTCCCCTCACTACTTTCTTCATGGTTAGGTTCAAACGCCTTTGCATTTGATGCACCGGTTTAGATCCTTCCTCAATATAGATTCTGTGAGTACAAACTAGGGGACTAATACCGTGTAAATTAGCGAGAGTCCAACCTATGGCCTTATGATGCTTTTTGAACACCTCTAACAAGCGTTTCTCTTAAGCTTCTATTAATGATGAGGATATCACTACATGGTAAGTTTCACCTTTACCCAAAAATGCATATTTAAGGGTCGAAGATAAAAGCTTCCTATCAGGCATAGGTGCCTCAAGTTCAGATGGTTGAGGCTTAACAGGATTAGGAGTCAGAGGCTCAAAAGTGGGGGTCCATTGACCCACCGCCATGACTGGGCACATCTCTAGATCGCTATCCTCACTTAAAACATCTCCACCTTCCTCAATTTCGAAACAGTCAAGACTCTCACTAAATATTAACATTCTAGCCAAGGGGTCTTCTATGCACTGCCTCTCAAAATGTTCGTGTACTATGGAGTCAATAAGATTTACTTTCCGAACATCCTCCAAATCCCCTGGTTGTCTTCCTGCGTAAAACATGTTACGTTCAACAGCCATGTTTCCAAAAGACAATTTTAAAATACCCCCTCGCACATGTATGATGGCATCACAAGTAGCTAGAAAGGGTCTACCGAAGATAATTGGAATATGATTTTGGGCATTGGGGCCAACAACCAGATGTGTATCTAAAACTACAAAATCTGCTAGGTAATAAAACTTGTCAACCTTTACTAAGACATCTTCCACTATCCCTCGAGGGGCTTTGATAGACCTATCCGCTAGTTGAAGTGTGATCCTATTGGGTTTCAATTCACCTAGCCCCAATTGCTCATACACAGAATATGGCAATAAATTCACACTCGAACCTAAGTCTAAAAGAAACCCTCTATCTTATGGTCTCCTATTATGCATGTCATGGTAGGACAACCTGGATCGTTATACTTTGGTGGGTTTTGACTTGTACTACGGATTTGACATATTTAACACGAAAGGCATTCTCTCTAACGTTTAACCTCCTCTTAATAGTGCATAAATCCTTAAGGAATTTAGCATAAGAGGGCACTTGTTTAATGGCTTCTAAGAGAGGTAAATTTATTTTGACTTGTTTAAAAGTCTCATAAATTTCAAAACTCAAGTTATGCTTTGGTTTGGTCAACCGATGGGGAATGGAGCATGAGACAAAATATCACGTTCTTCCCTCGACGTTCCTAACCGCTCGGGTACAAACTTAATCTTTTCCTCCCTCTCTTCATCTCCTCTTCCACTATCTTTTTTCTCTTCCCTCGGATCTACTTCAATCTCCTTGCCTTCAATTGGTTCTAACTTTTTCTCAACTAGAGGTTTTACTACCTTAGTTGGGTCTACCTCAAACTTGGGGTCCTTAGGATGCATTATTTTGTCAATGACCTTACCACTTCTCAAAACAGTAATGGCTTGAGCTTGGTCATGATTAGGTGATGGTTGGTTTGACGTTTCTGTGGAATGAACTTGCCTAGATGGGTTTGGTTGAGGTTGTACAGGCAACTTTTCCTTTTTCATAAAGGTTAAGGCTTGTGTTAGAAGATTCAATTGACTCTTTATGTCATCCAACATCTTATCAACCCGCGAATTTACCCCTAATTGGGTTTGGACAAATTGTTGGATAGTGTCCCCCAATGACCTTTTGTGTGGTGGTTGATACGTGTTAGCATGAACTTGAGGTAGGGGTTGGAATGGCTTTGGTTGAGCTAGAGGTGGATGTTGATAATGATGTGGTTGTGATGGTGGAGGTGGTGCTTGATAAGATTGATGGTTAGGAAACCCTCCTTGATAAGCTTGGGGGTTTGATGTCCCCTCAGTATGCCATTCAAAATTTGGATGATCCCTCCAACCCGGGTTATGGGTGTTGGAATAGGGGTTTCCCCCTCCTCGATTGTATTGGCCAATGGCATTTACCTGGCCATGTAAAGCCTCCTTAATACCCGGAATGACAGGGCACGACATGGTGTCATGCTCTTTGGTCTTGCACACAGCGCAACAAACATCCTTAGGCTCCTCACTCCCCACTGAATTTATCTTTTTTAAATTCTAAGGCCTCTAATTTCCTTGCCATGATGGTAATCCTAGCGTTCACATCATTAACCTCTTTCAGTTGATACTTTACCCCTTGTTGACCCTACTTTCGGGATTTTAGGTCCCAGTTGTTGCCCAATCTCGAGTTAGATTCGCAAGGTAATCAAAATAGGAGTAAGCTTCATGAGGTTGCTTATCCATGAAAGTACCCACACACATAGGCTCTATAAATTATTTCAGTTGGGGTGTAAAGGCAGCATAGAAGATGTCAATTATATGCCATTCGGCATAGCCATGATGTGAGCAGGATGCGAGGAGTTCCTTAAATCGCTTCCAGCATTGGAAAAAGTTTTCCCCTTGCATCGGAGAAAATTGTGAAATTTGGCGTCTAAACGCCTCTGTTCTGTTTTCAAGGAAAAATTTCTTCAAAAATTCCCCTTGTAGAGTTTGCCAAGCGTGGATGGAAAGTGATCTCAATGAATTGAACCACATCTTAGCCGTATCCTTCAAAAAAAATGGAAAAAGTTTAAGGAAAAACATATCTCTTGGACAAGAGTTGTCCATAACCAATGAGCATGCATCCTCAAATTCTTTGATGAAAGCATAAGGCTTTTCCGATTCCATCCCATGGAATTGAGGAAGCATTTGCATCATGCCTGGCCTTATATTCAAAATGGCATAGTGAGGTGGAAACACAATACATGAACTCGGTGCTTGTCGCAACAGGTTCATGTAGTCTCTCAAGGTGCGAAATTGGGGAGCTCTCATGTCTCCATGAATGCTCTCACCTTCCATGTTATCACCCCCTAAACCATGTGTCGGGTTCAGAGGTGGTGGATTGAGCAATATATTTGGATTTTGTTGGGCATGGTTAGGTGGAACAAGATTTTGTGGTCCACCTTCCTCATTCATGTCTACCATAGTTAAAGTGTCTAGATCGACAACTAACAAAAGTCCTGAGGAAGGAATGTTAACTGGTGATGGTGGGTCGACTCGTGTAAGGCATCTATTTTCTTCTCGTGCCCAATGGGACATGCATGTAAAATGTGCAAATAGTATGCCTTTATCCTAGTCAGCACATCATACATAAGCTAAACTAATTTTTTTCTTTGCCAAACAATGGCAATCCAACCTATCCTCTAATCTCCACAAAGTTTATACCACCAATTTGCATATATAGCACAAACTATCCTATCGCCTCTAATGCTCCAAGTGATATGCAATGCGACTAATTAATTAAACAAAAGAAACTATTAAAAAAAAAAAAAGAAAACCTAGCCAGTTATTCAAATAAAGGTTAAAAAACATACCTAGGCCCGAAGCCGTAGATGCTTCCTTCGAGGGTGGGTGATGAATCCCCACC
>BRYE01000028.1:11340805-11345805 GCA_030159115.1 Actinidia arguta var. hypoleuca | reverse complement strand
GAAAATGAGCGTTTCGAAATCATCACCCTTTTAGTTTTTGGTCCCTTCCTTTTTTATTTGGATCAACACAAAAAACACAATGGACTTGCCATTTTGATAATTGGATTTCCGAAAAGGCCCTGATTGTCTGCAGTCCAAAAATGGACCTTACAGGTCAAGCATTTTGGGTCCCGATTTAGGCCATAGATCAATATCAATTTATAATAAAATAAATGAGTATAATCTCGCGTGTCACACTCATGTATTAAGTTAAAAATTAATCAACAGTTACATAATAAACACATAAATGTAGGGATGTAAATGGTTCAATTTGATCGGTATTTAAAAAATATTTCAATGAAATGGAATTAATCAAATTTGTATTCATTTGAACCAAGATTGACTGACAAATCAAATAAATCGAACCTACTATATTATGATTTTAGTGTTCGATTCGATTTTTAAATCGGTTTGGACTAATAATGAAAATAAAGACTTTACAAATATAACAAATGCATCAAACTAGGGGGAAAAAATTTTACATTTGTATCAGTTGTATAACATAATCATGTACAAAAAATAGATTCAAACCACCAATCTAAGGGAAATTTTTTCTAAAACATACCTTCATTTAAGGTTTATAATCACCGAATCCAACTAAAATCCTTATGTATTACAATAAACAACTCTTTAAACCAAAATACTATAAGATAACATTAGACTTATAAAAGTGGGATATTAAAATAATTGATTATATATATATAATATTTCACATCGGTCGGTTTTGGTAAATTCGGGTTTTAGTGATCTCACCGAAACGAAAAAGTCAGTTTATTTTAATTTTATAATTGAATGTGACAAGTTCAATTGGAAAACCGATCAAAATTGACCATTTAGTCCGATTTGATCGGTTTATATTGTTGAATCGATTTTCCTTACACCCCTAAAAAGTAAAATATTTTTTTTGTGTGAAAATGAGAGTTTCTCAATCACCACCCTCTCAATTTTTGGTCCCCTTCGTTCGTATTTGGATCAACTCAAAAACCAAAACCATAATCCATTTACCATGTTGACAATTGGATTTTCGAAAACCTCCATCTGTTCTAATTATTAGCTTTACAAAGTTTCCATTTATCCCATTCTTTTCTATTTTGGAAGTCGGAGTCCATAAATACAATTTTTGTATCTTCTAATTACTATCTTACAAAGTTTCCATTTTTGGGATCTTTTTGTATCAGCATAATTGCTAACTAGAAAACAAAGTATGAGGGGGTGAAATAAGTTTGCGACTCTTAATGACCAATTAAAATTTATTTAGTAATAAATCAAAAACACTTATAAGCAACAAGATAAGAGATAAGAGAGTGCAAACGATTTATAATGGTTCGGTCAATCCTTACCTACATCTACTCTCTAAGTCCTCCTTTGAATTCTATTATATTCAAAATTGCGGGTGTTTGAAAAACTTTTAGAATTACTAGAGTGCCTCTAGTCTTTCAAGAGAATTTCGTCTCTTGAAAAACAACCAATCACTTTCCATTGCAATGCAGGGTACATAAAGATGCAGAGAGATATCGATGCAAAGGAATGACTCTGTGGCATTGCAATTCATATCCTACTGCTTGAATTTGAATACTCAACAAGTGACTCCCTGCAAACAAAAATAGTTGTCACTCGTTAATGCAACATGATCTTGTATATTTGGCACATTTTTGTTCATTTTATCATGTTCTTGTCATATATGGGTAATGTGGTGAATCTTTACCCAGGCCCGTCCCTGGGCCTAGGCCCACCAGGCCTGGGCCTAGGGCCCCCAAAAAAATTTTAAATTTTAGGGCCCCCAAACATATTCTAATATTCTCAAAATTTAGGATTACTCATTTTTATTTTAAGTCCTCTCAAAATTCTTAAGTTTTAGGGCTATTCATTTTTATTTTGGAGCATTGAAAACTCAAATTAGGCCTATTTTTATTTTAAACTCCCTCAAAATACAAAATAATTCTCAAATTTTAGGATTACCCATTTTTATTTGGGAACATTAGAAACTCAAATTAGACCCATTTTTATTTTAGACCCCCTAAAATTCTCAAAAATTCTTAAATTTTAGGGCTACCCATTTTTATTTTGAAACATTGAAAACTCAAATTAGGCTCATTTTTATTTTAGAACCCCTAAAAATACTCAAAAATTTTAGAGTTATCTATTTTTATTTTGGAACATTGAAAACTCAAATTAGGTCCATTTTAAAGCTCCCCATTTTTATTTTAACCTCCTAAAAATTCTCAAATTTTAGGGTCTCAAATTTTTTTTGGCCTAGGGCCTCCTAAAACTCAAGGACGGCCCTGTCTTTACCTGAATTCATTTTCGTTATAGTCCACCCTGCAACTCTTCAACAATTATGGATAACTGGTTTTTTCTGAACCTTCTTTTTGTTTTATCCTTCGGTTTCATGGGAAAAATTTGATAATTTTGGAACCCACACTTTTATAAAAAGATAAGGCATCCATCTGCATGACAAAGGAGAATACTTAATTATCTAAATGGAGGCCGAGTATACATCTTCTTCTTTGGAACAGAATGCATCAATGAGCCCACAAGAGTTTACACCCACAAATACAATGGAGATGCAACCAAAGCAAAAGACAAAATAGTTCTGCTCAATGAGAACAACAAAACCAGCGATGGAGAAATGGATAAAAAAAAATATTAAAAAAAAAATTACACCCAATTATTATTAAAAAATGGTGATACTATGTTATGAATATTAAATATAGTATCAATATCTAATTTGAATGTTTACCAATGGTTGATGTTATTGCAAACATACTTTTAAAAGTGAGAAACGGTGATCCGAATCAGTCATAAAATTTTCATACGATCCGGATCAACGTCTAATAATAAATTTTCATATGAGATGGGAGAATCCTACTAAACATAAAATGAAATGTTTGGTAGTATAATGGAGAAGATTGATGCTGCAAATGTGTATAATTGTAAGGCAATCAAATACAGGCGACCCACTGTGATGTTGGTTGATATAGTTCACATGTGTAAGTATTGTACAGAAAAATAAAAACAGAAGTAGAACTTAGAATAGAAAAAATGAAATCCCATCTCAATTTGAAAGTAAAAAGGCAAAAAAAAAAAAAAAAGAACACAATATTTTGGTAGTTAATTTTTTTAAGTGAACAAATATTTTTGACACGTCTAAAAAGAAAAGAATAAACAAATAAAATAGAACAAAAAGAGCATGACTCATTAAACTTATTTAAATATTGAAACCAAATATTTGGCCCTACTTATTAACTGTTTTTATTGTTTTCCTATTAAAAGTTGTGTCAAAGTGTTTCACATAACTTTTACATTTGCTTACGAGCAAGAAACAACTTTAAAAGATTAAAAAAATGATAATTCTTAGAATTCCTATTTGATGCATTTGGGATTTTAATTTTAAATAATCTTTTTTAACATAAGTTTAGTTATAACAAATATGTATGCCTAAATAAAATTTGATTAACAATTTTATAAAGTTTCAATTTTGGTGATGATTTTTGCACTCAAATTTTTACCAAACGTATTCTATTTTTGTGTTTATTAGTTAAGGTTATAATAATAACTAGATTGCCCTTCTCACGACATTATATTTAGGCTATCGTTTCTTTTTTTTAAGGGGAGGGTTAGTATGGAGATTTAATCAACAGTTGCATAATAACCACATAAATATAGGAATGCAAACGGTTCATTTATGGACATTTAATCAACAGTTGCCTAATAAACACATTTACTATATGTTTCTTTTTTCCATTTTTGGGAATTACATTTTGAAACATTAATCACCACATATCCCTCTACCTTCAATATATATACACACACGCACACTTATCAATGGTACCATAAACGCAACAATATTTTTTGACATTCCAACTGATACAATGACCCGTTTCTTTCTTCCATTGCTTATTGCGGCATTGTACTTCGTTTGCTTGCAAACGTTGTGCGATGATCAACAAAAGTTTAACTTTTGGCCATACGTTCAGGTCCGCATCGTTAACGGACTTCCAAACACACGGGGTCCTTTGAGATTTCGTTGCCAATCTAAAGACGTAGATCTTGGAACACATACGCTCAGCCCTGGTCAAGAATTTAGTTGGAAGTTCACTTATAACTATCTCAACAGAAGTACTCTCTACTTCTGCCATTTTTATTGGGGTGACATGGATAAAAGTTTTGATGTTTATAATTACCATTTGGAAGTAATATGTTACGGCTTTTTTAGCAGGCATTGCGACTGGATTGCAAAACCGGATGGTTTCTATTTAGGCAGGGATAACAATCCTCTTTGGATAAAAGTAAATTCCTGGACATAACTTTTGACTCTTGGTTAAGATTCCACGTACCAGATGTTTTGGTAGTGGTTGATGTATTCAATAAACTAGTGTAAAATAAAGTATAAACTCATTTGAGTGGTTCTTTTTATTTGGACTTGTGCATGTTGTAATATACTCGGTGATCAACCTCGAACCTAGGCTTAAAATCTATTTTTTATAAGGATAATATAAAAAATAATCAAACTTGAAAATAAAAAAAAAAAATGAAATCATCGAAAATGGAAAAAATCATATTTGAGTTAAAAATGGAATTTTGTTTACTTTAGCTTCTCGTCAATAATAATCAAATAATATAAAAGTTTGATGAACTATAGAATTCTCTAAAAACAAAAAATTAAATTAAATTAAATTAACAAAAAAACTAAATTAACTAAAAAAATCTAATGTCGCCGAATGCTCTTTTAGATGCCATTGAAAAAACAATTTTATATTTGAATAAAGAAGGGAAAACGGACTTATGTTCATTATTCACTTTTAATAAATGTCCAGTTATACCAAACACAGGTAATATGCCAAACTACAATATGAGTAGCAGTTTCATAAAGTTTCAATTATGATTTTTGCACTCAAATTTTTACCAAATGATTTCATCTTAGTCAATATTAAGAAAATATTTCAACTAGACCTGTTGAC
>BRYE01000028.1:11323305-11325805 GCA_030159115.1 Actinidia arguta var. hypoleuca | reverse complement strand
AATAAAGTAAGATAAGATTAGACTTACAAAAGTTGGGATATATATATATATATATATATCATATCTATTACAAAGGTCGGGTTTGGTAAATTCATTTTTTTTGATTTCTACCTTGGAATCAAACCTAAAAGTCTGAGGTTTTAATAATTTTGGAACCAAATGTGACAAGTTCAATTGAAAAACTAACCAAAATTGACTTGTTCGGTCAATTTATTCAGTTGAATCCATTTTTCTTGCACCCCTAAAAAAAGTATTTTTGGTGAAAATGAGCGTTTCGAAATCATCACCCTTTTAGTTTTTGGTCCCTTCCTTTTTTATTTGGATCAACACAAAAACCACAATGGACTTGCCATTTTGATAATTGGATTTCCGAAAAGGCCCTCATTGTCTGCAGTCCAAAAATGGAGCTTACAGGTCAAGCATTTTGGGTCCCGATTTAGGCCATAGATTAATATCAATTTATAATAAAATAAATGAGTATAATCTCGCGTGTCACACTCATGTATTAAGCTAAAAATTAATCAACAGTTGCATAATAAATACATAAATGTAGGGATGTAAATGGTTTAGTTTGATCGGTATTTAAAAAATATTTCAATGAAATGGAATTAATCAATTTTGTATTCATTTGAACCAAGATTGACTGACAAATCAAATAAATCGAACCTACTATATTATGATTTTAGTGTTCGATTCGATTTTTAAATCAGTTTAGACTAATAATGAAAATAAAGACTTTACAAATATAACAAATGCATCAAACTAGGGGGAAAATTTTTTACATTTGTATCAGTTGTATAACATAATCATGTACAAAAATAGATTCAAACCACCTATCTAAGGGGAAAAATCTCTAAAACATACCTTCATATTAGGTTTATAATCACCGAATCCAACTAAAATCCTTATGTATTACAATAAACAACTCTTTACACCAAAATACTATAAGATAACATTAGACTTATAAAAGTGGGATATTAAAATAATTGATTATATATATATAATATTTCACATCGGTCAGTTTTGGTAAATTCGGGTTTTAGTGATCTCACCGAAACGAAAAAGTCAATTTTTTTTAATTTTTTAATTGAATGTGACAAGTTCAATTGGAAAACCGATCAAAATTGACCGTTCAGTCCGATTTGATTGGTTTATATTGTTGAATCGATTTTCCTTACACCCCTAAAAAGTAAAATATTTTTTTTTGTGTGAAAATGAGAGTTTCTCAATCACCACCCTCTCAATTTTTGGTCCCTTTCGTTCGTATTTGGATCAACTCAAAAACCAAAACCATAATCCATTTACCATGTTGACAATTGGATTTTCGAAAACCTCCATCTGTTTTAATTATTAGCTTTACAAAGTTTCCATTTATCCCATTCTTTTCTATTTTAGAAGTCGGAGTCCATAAATACAATTTTTGTATCTTCTAATTACTATCTTACAAAGTTTCCATTTTGGGGATCCTTTTGTATCAGCATAATTGTTAACTAGAAAACAAAGTATGAGGGGGTGAAATAAGTTTGCGACTCTTAATGACCAATTAAAATTTGTTTAGTAATAAATCAAAAATACTTATAAGCAATAAGATAAGAGATAAGAAAGTGCAAACGATTTATAGTGGTTCGGTCAATCCTTACCTACATCTACTCTCTAAGTCCTCCTTTGAATTCTACTATATTCAAAATTGCGGGTGTTTGAAAAACTTTTAGAATTACTAGAGTGCCTCTAGTCTTCAAGAGAATTTCCTCTCTTGAAAAACAACCAATCACTTTCCATTGCAATGCAGGGTACATAAAGATGCAGTGAGATATCGATGCAAAGGAATGACTTTGTGGCATTGCAATTCATATCCTACTGCTTGAATTTGAATACTCAACAAGTGACTCCCTGCAAACAAAAATAGTTGTCACTCGTTAATGCAACATGATCTTGTATATTTGGCACATTTTTGTTCATTTATCATGTTCTTGTCATATATTGGTAATGTGGTGAATCTTTACCTGAATTCGTTTTCGTTATAGTCCACCCTACAACTCTTCAACAATTATGGATAACTGGTTTTTTCTGAACCTTCTTTTTGTTTTATCCTTCGGTTTCATGGGAAAAATTTGATAATTTTGGAACCCACACTTTTATAAAAAGATAAGGCATCCATCTGCATGACAAAGGAGAATACTTAATTATCTAAATGGAGGCCGAGTATGCATCTTCTTCTTTGGAACAGAATGTATCAATGAGCCCACAAGAGTTTACACCCACAAATACAATGGAGATGCAACCAAAGCGAAAGACAAAACAGTTCTGCTCAATGAGAACAACAAAACCAGCGATGGAGAAATGGATAAAAAAAAATACCCATGCTTATGGACTGCCTTGACTCAGATGTATGCCCATGCTTGTAATGAGTCCCGGATCTTTAAGCTCTACCGAGAGATCTCTCATGCCTCTCAGACTACCTTAGGACTCTCTATTGCTGATTATTTTGGGTATCTTCAGA
>BRYE01000028.1:11315805-11318305 GCA_030159115.1 Actinidia arguta var. hypoleuca | reverse complement strand
AAGGTTTCGATAGTAACTAAAAAAAAAGAAGTAGAAGAATCACATAAACTAGAAAATTTTATCTTTGAAGTCCAATGTCTCTTTTCCCTTTTTTTATCCAAAACATTCAATTGATTTTCCCAATAAATCCCAAGGCAAGAAGGTTTCGCCACTCATATTTATCTAAGAACTACTTTAATTAATTGAAATATAACTAGAAAAATGCTGAATAAATGCAAAGAAATCAAAAACTTGTATTAAAAATTTGATTACAATCGATTTCAACTAAAGAGAAAAAAAAAACTTACAAAAGAGAGAGAGACTTCCAAAAGAAAAAGAAAAAAAACTAATCTCTTCATTACTCTTCTATATTAAAAACAACCAACCTCCTTAGAGAGAGAAAGAGAAAGAGAAAGAAGAGAGAGAAGAGAGATATCTCGGATTTTTTTGATATAGGAGAGTCTCTAATAGATATATGAGAGTGTGAGATATGGGATAGAGTGATGTAGGAGATTGTGAGATAGATATGGGATAGAGTGATGTGGAAGAGTATGAGATATGGGATAGAGTGACATGAGAGAGAGTGAGAAAGGTAAAGTGGATTTCCTGTCATTTTTGACTTTGGTGCTATGTGTTGACCACGTCTGTTCCATCTGAACCTGTTCAGATTTTTAAAGTGAACCGGTTCAAATTTTTCTGGCAACCTTCTGTTTTTGGTGAATCGGTACAAATTTTTGAGATGAACCGGCACAACTTTAGCTGAAAACTTTCTGTTCTTGGTAAATCGGTATAACTTTTTGAGGTGAACTGGTATAACTTTAGCTAGAAACTTTCTATTCTTGGTGAACTGACACAACTTTTTAAGGTGAACTGGTACAACTTTAGCTGAAAACTTTCTGTTCCATCCGCGTCGTCTCCCCTTCTTGTCTCTTTCGATCTCTTTAATGCTCCTTTTGTACTGCAAAACCCTTTTAAGATCACTTGCACAAGACAACGATTAAAAAGTACAAAACATATGTGCAAGAATGCTAAAGTGTGAGGGAATATGATGAATAAATTATAATATTTTGTGTCAATCACACACCCCAACTTAAGTTTTGCCAGCCCCTAGCAAATTTCTCCCAAAATTAAATTCCGACTTAATCAGTGGTTTAACATTACGGTATGCTTGAGACCTATTTAATAACAACCACACGATTTACCATTTGAAAGTAGCAGAAAATACCATGCGCTCAATCCATCTATTCCGATTGAGTTTCAACTTCATTTATCACATGGTAGTGTCGCTCACGATAAAATCACATTCCCTTTTTTTTTTTTTAAATCGAAGCACAAACCCCACAAGCATGTCAACAAGATAGGCATACACAAGTTATAAAAGACACTATTCAATTCAATTCATGACTAATGGTATTAATAGAGTTAACATGGACTTTGAAGCTTGTATTGACCTTGGTTGCCAAAAATTGGGATAGACCAAAATGGGATGACAGCTTACACCGTGATGTGGTTTTCTACCCAAAATTGTTGTCACCCAACCCATCGAACTACTACGTACTATTGACAAATGAAAAAGAAAATAACAACAAACTACTACTACTATATGCCCCATAAGTTCTGACCTACTCCTCGTCTTCCTCTTCCTCGTCTTCCTCATCCTCTTCATCTTCTTCAACAACCGGCCCCACATAGGTTGTGTCAGTGTACTTCTCAACTTTCATTACACAATAAGCCAACTGACTTTTCAAAACTTTCTGCTCTCGCATAATGTCATCTTGGCAGCAAAGGATTTTGTTCAATAATTCATCATTACATACAAAAATTCAGCTTCAGTTAGCTTAAGCAATTTTTCTGAACCTCGCGAAGATAAGTTGTAATGGATGACCTTGGTCATCAACTTGTACTCAGCCTTGAACTTTCCCAATCAAAATCTTTCTCCTGCTACAAACTCATCCGAATTTTCATAAATGACTTCAGCATATTGCACATCAGATAGAGATGGGAAATCCTCACTGGGGTATTGGACATTTCTTGCTGTGGGTCGTATATAACTAAGGTAGGCGGCAATGATGTTCGATGTTACAACAACATTTATACCTCTCACCTTACTAGTGATTTTGTCTCCCGAACTTGAAATTTTCATGTATTTATAGAATTCTATCACCACTGATCGGTAATATCCCTCTATTTTTCCAAAGAAAAAACGCAGTCCCTTGTCAGATAAGATTCTAATAACCCTCGGATTGTCTATTTGCTCTCTTAAAACCTGCCTCTCACAAGTTACGCCCCTTAAGAGCAAAGAAGCATGCCATGCTTCTTGCTCCTTTTTAGCTTGGGCCTTCCTGTATTTCACTTCCTGGGGTTCATCCTCTTTTGATTCTAAATTTCCTTCTGCCCTGGAAGTCCCTTCACCACTACCCGTTGCTCTCTTCTTTGTAACCCTTTTTGTAACCATACAAAACACAATGGCTAACAGAAACATAGCCAACAGAAAACCCCACCACGAATTTGAGGAAATGGC
>BRYE01000028.1:11308305-11310805 GCA_030159115.1 Actinidia arguta var. hypoleuca | reverse complement strand
GAATTTAGCATAAGAGGGCACTTGTTTAATTTTGACTTGTTTGAAAGTCTCATAAATTTCGGAACTCAAGTGATGCTTTGGTTTGGTCAACCGATGGGGGAATGGAGCATGAGACAAAATATCATGTTCTTCCCTCGACGTTCTTAACCGCTTGGGTACAGACTTAATCTTTTCCTCCCTTTCTTCATCTCCTCTTTCACTACCTTTCTTCTCTTCCCTCGGATCTACTTCAATCTCCTTGCCTTCAATTGGTTCTAGCTTTTTCTCAACTAGAGGTTTTACTACCTTAGTTGGGTCTACCTCAAACTTGGGGTCCTTAGGACGCATTGTTTTGTCAATGACCTTACCACTTCTCAAAACAGTAATGGCTTGAACTTGGTCATGATTAAGTGATGGTTGGTTTGAGGTTTCTATGGAATGAACTTGCCTAGATGGGTTTGGTTGAGGTTGTGCAGGTAATTTTTCCTTTTTCATAAAGGTTAAGGCTTGTGTTAGAAGAGTCAATTGACTTTTTATGTCATCCAACGTCTTATCAACCCGCGAATTTACCCCTAATTGGGTTTGGACAAATTGTTGGACAGTGTCCCCCAATGACCTTTTGTGGGGTGGTTGATATGTGTTAGCATGAACTTAAGATAGGGGTTGGAATGGCTTTGGTTGAGCTAGAGGTGGAGGTTGATAATGATGTGGTTGTGATGGTGGAGGTGGTGCTTGATAAGATTGAGGGTTAGGAAACCCTCCTTAATAAGCTTGGGGGTTTGATGTCCCCTCATTATGCCATTCAAAATTTGGATGATCCCTCCAACCCGAGTTATAGGTGTTGGAATAGGAGTTTCCCCCTCCTCGATTGTATTGGCCAATGGCATTTACCTGGCCATGTAAAGCCTCCTTAATACCCGGAATGACAAGGCACGACATGGTGTCATGCTCTTTGGTCTCGCACACAGCGCAACAAACATCCTTAGGCTCCTCACTCCCTACTGAATTTATCTTTTTAAATTCTAAGGCCTCTAATTTCCTTGCCATGATGGCAATCCTAGCGTTCACATTATTAACCTCTTTCAGTTGATACTTTACCCCTTGTGTGTTGACCCTACTTTCAGGATTTTAGGTCCCAGTTGTTGCCCAATCTCGAGTTAGATTCGCAAGGTAATCAAAATAGGAGTAAGCTTCGTGAGGTTGCTTATCCATGAAAGTACCCGCACACATAGGCTCGATAAATTGTTTCAGTTGGGGTGTAAGGGCAGCATAGAAGATGTCAATTATATGCCATTCGACATAGCCATGATGTGAGCAGGATGCGAGGAGTTCCTTAAATTGCTCTCAACATTGGAAAAAGTTTTCCCCTTGCATCGGAAAAAATTGTGAAATTTGGCGTCTAAACGCCTCTGTTCTGTTTTCAAGGAAAAATTTCTTCAAAAATTCCCCTTGTAGAGTTTGCCAAGCGTGGATGGAAAGTGGTCTCAATGAATTGAACCACATCTTAGCCGTATCCTTCAAACAAAATGGAAAAAGTTTAAGGAAAAACATATCTCTTGGACAAGAGTTGTCCATAATCAATGAGCATGCATCCTTAAATTCTTTGATGAAAGCATAAGGCTTTTCCGATTCCATCCCATGGAATTGAGGAAGCATTTGCATCATGCCTGGCCTTATATTCAAAATGGCATAGTGAGGTGGAAACACAATACATGAACTCGGTGCTTGTCGCAGCGGGTTCATGTAGTCTCTCAAGGTTCAAAATTGGGGAGCTCTCATGTCTCCATGAATGCTCTCACCTTCCATGTTATCACCCCCTAAACCATGTGTCGGGTTCAGAGGTGGTGGGTTGAGCAATATATTTGGATTTTGAAATTGTTGTGAGGCGTCTATTTTCTTCTCGTGCCCAATGGGACATGCATGTAAAATGTGCAAATAGTATGCCTTTATCCTAGTCAGCACATCATACACAAGCTAAACTATTTTTTTTCTTTGCCAAACAATGGCAATCCAACCTATCTTCCAATCTCCACAAAGTTTATACCACCAATTTGCATATATAGCACAAACTATCCTATCGCCTCTAATGCTCCAAGCGATATGCAATGCGACTAATTAATTAAACAAAAGAAACTATTAAAAAGAAAGAAAGAAAACCTAGCCAGTTATTCAAATAAAGGTTAAAAAACTTACCTAGGCCCGAAGTCGTAGATGCTTCCTTCGAGGGTGGGTGATGAATCCCCACCTTGTTTTCGCAAATTTTTTGTTAGTTTGCTCGTTCCTTCAACTCCCCGGCAACGGCGCCAAAAACTTGACTCGCACCAAACGTGTGCTTGAGTATAACCCCAAGATTAGGTCGGTGGAGTAGTATAACTCGGTTGTACGAGGTCGATTCCACATAGAGTTGTGTAATCAATAGCAAAAGGACAAAATTGGCCTCTCTATTGCTCACAATAGGGACGAACAAAATAGTTAAAAAAAGAAATTAAAATTCTGATTGATTTTGAAATTGTTGGTCTTT
>BRYE01000028.1:11298305-11300805 GCA_030159115.1 Actinidia arguta var. hypoleuca | reverse complement strand
CGAACAGTAGCCAAACTATATGAAAACAGATGATCAAGTGTCAACACATTTCACAGGAAGTGTTGACACCTGTAGATAGTAAGTTTCAACTGAAGGAAGAAGGCTTGAATTGTCGACACATACTTTCTAAAGTATCGACACATGTAGGAAATTTTACAAGAAATTTAAGCTGACTTCAAAAGAGAATATATTAGGCTACAGAGATTCAAATAAAAAAAGTTTGAGTCTATTTTCAAAATCTAGAAGTTAGCTTTCCAATGAGACTAATTTCATGATCAGACTCGACGTATTGAAGAAGTTATGATCAAAAGAGTGATGCTCTGTTTCTGAGAATTATGCACCCAACTTTAGATGCGATTATCTTAGGCTATAAAGATCCAAATATAGCAAATTTTGAGTCTATTATCAAGCTCTAGAAGTCATATTTCGAATGAGACTAATTATATGACCAAACTCCAAGAATTGAAGAAGTTATGACAAAAGGAGTGAGGCATTATCAAAGCAGATTTTTTAGAATTCTATGATCAACTTCAGATGGGATTATCTCAGTTTTCATAAATCTAAATGAAGAAAAAATAATTTTGAACCGAAATTGTAGTCCCGGAAGTCTAGTTTCCGACACAACAAACAGTGTTCAAAATTCTAAGGAACAAAAAATTTATGGCCAATTTATTGAAAAATGCACCCAGAATCGAATCTGCAATAGAAAATGCCGACACATTTTCTTCAGGTGTCGCCACTTTAAGTCAGTAGCCAAACACAGCAAAAAGTGTCGACACCTGAGCACAATGGCTCTATTTTTTGAACGTTATAAAGACCCGAATCAAGTATTAAATGACTCCTAACCACCTCCACTGGATCTATTCACTTCAAGGCAATTAAATATAAGTCTCCAACAACATTTAGAAGTTGAACAACAAGATTGTAACATGAATTGATCATCAAAAAGCTTCCAGTTCATCACCCTCTTGAAAATTTATCTTGTTCCCAAAGGTTAAGCTATTCTACTCATATCTACTCTTCCTAGAGAGTTTGTTTTCAACTTATACAACATTCCCACAGTGTTTATCTTGTAAAACACGAACACTTGGTGAGAGTTTGAGTATTTATCTTATAAAACTCAAACACTTGGTGAGAGTTTGGGTGTTCCTCTTGTAAAAGTCAAACACTTGTAAGTTTGAGTGGTACTTGAACAAAACCTAAGATTCAGAGGGTCTTCGACAAAACCTCTTGGAAGAACTTGGGAATAAATTTTTATGTAAAAGTGAGTTGAGCACTTTATAAATCAGCTCTCACATTGCAATTGTTGATTGCAAGTAGTGAAAGAAGATCTCGCGGAGATCTTGAGATGACGTAGATCACACATTGTGATCGAATCTCGGTAAATCTGTGTGTTCCTTGTTATGCTTTGCTTTTATTTGATTTTTTCTTATATTGCTTTGCGTATAAATTGATCTATTGCTTGATTGATAAGATTAAGTTTTAATTAAACATAATTACCATTAATTAGATTAGAAAAACCCAAACCCTCTTGGTTTGTCTTTGGGGCCAACAAGACCGAATTAATCGGTTATATATTTACTTGAACCAAAATCGACCGACAAATCTAATAATCCCAATCAATTATATTATGATTCTTGTATTTGGTTCAAAAATGTACATTAATATCAAATGCATAAAATAATGATGTACAAAATTACAATAGTCTCAAATCGCCTATTTAAAAAAACAATAACTCTAAACACACATTCATTTTAAATTTTATAATCTCCAAATCCAACTAAATTTTTATCCATTACCCTAAACAATTGTTTTACACCAAAATAAAGTAAGATAAGATTAGACTTACAAAAGTTGGGATATATATATATATCATATCTATTACATCGGTCGGGTTTGGTAAATTCATTTTTTTTGATTTCTACCTTGGAATCAAACCTAAAATTCTGAGGTTTTAATAATTTTGGAACCAAATGTGACAAGTTCAATTGAAAAACTAACCAAAATTGACTTGTTCGGTCAATTTATTCAGTTGAATCCGTTTTTCTTGCACCCCTAAAAAAAGTATTTTTGGTGAAAATGAGCGCTTCGAAAACATCACTCTTTTAGTTTTTGGTCCCTTCCTTTTTTATTTGGATCAACACAAAAACCACAATGGACTTGCCATTTTGATAATTGGATTTCCGAAAAGGCCCTGATTGTCTGCAGTCCAAAAATGGACCTTATAGGTCAAGCATTTTGGGTCCCGATTTAGGACATAGATCAATATTAAGTTAAAAATTAATCAACAGTTGCATAATAAACACATAAATATAGGGATGTAAACGGTTCAGTTTGATCGGTATTTAAAAAATATTTCAATGAAATGGAATTAATCAATTTTGTATTTATTTGAACCAAAATTGACTGACAAATCAAATAAATTGAACCTACTATATTATGATTTTAGTGTTCGATTTGATTTTTAAATCAGTTTGGACTAACAATGAAAATAAAGACT
>BRYE01000028.1:11273305-11275805 GCA_030159115.1 Actinidia arguta var. hypoleuca | reverse complement strand
TGTTGTAATATACTCGGTGATCGACCTCGAACCTAGGCTTAAGATTATGTAAAATCTATTTTTTTACACTTTTTTAGTTATTTTCCATAAGGAAAATATAAAAAATAATCAAACTTGAAAATAAAAAAGAATGAAATCATCAAAAATGGAAAAAATCATATTTGAGTTAAAAATGGAATTTTGTTTACTTTAGCTTCTCGTCAATAGTAATCAAAATAATATAAAAGTTTGATCAACCAGTACTATAAAATTCTCTAAAAATAAAAAATTAAATTAAATTAACAAAAAAACTAAATTAACTAAAAAAATCCAATGTCGCCGAATGTTCTTTTAGCTGCCATTGAAAAAACAATTTTATATTTGAATAAAGAAGGGAAACAGACTTCTGTTCATTATTCACTTTTAATAAATGTCCTGTTTTATAAAGTTTCAATTATGATTTTTGCACTCAAATTTTTACCAAATCTATTCCACTTTTTTTTTAAGTTTAGTATTTAAGGTTACCATAAAGCCCTGATCACTTTTTACAAAAATCTGATTGCCCCTCTCAATTCTTTACATATTCGTTTTTGCTTCTTTTTCTAATGAGAGGGTTAGTATGGGTATTTAATCAAAAAATGAATAATAAATATAGAAAATGTAGGGATGTAAAGAATTCGTCTTAGTCGGTATTAATAAAAATTTCAACTAGAAGAAATTAATCGGTTATGTATTTACTTGAACCAAAATCGACTGACAAATCTAACAATCCCAATCAATCATATTATGATTCTGGTATTTGGTTCATTTTTTAAATCGGTTTGAACTAACAATAAAATGAAGACTTTACCCATACAACAAATGTATCAAAATAGGAAACAAGTGTACATTAGTATCAAATGCATAACATAATGATGTACAAAATTAAAGTAGTCTCAAATCGCCTGTTTAAGAAAAAATAACTCTAAACACACATTCATTTTAGGTTTTATAATCTCCCAATCCAACAAAATATTTTATCCATTACCCTAAACAATTGTTTTACACCAAAATACAATACGATAATATTAGACTTACAAAAGTTGGGATATTAACATAATTGATAATTATTATTATTATTATTATTATTATTATTATTATTATTATTATTATTATTATTACATCGGTCCGGTTTGGTAAATTCATTTTTTTTGATTTCCACCATGGAACCAAACCTAAAAGTCTGAGGATTTAATAATTTTGGAACCAAATGTGACAAGTTCAATTGAAAAACTGACCAAAATTGACTTGTTCCGTCAATTTAGTCAGTTGAATCCATTTTTCTTGCACCCCTAAAAAAAGTATTTTAGGTGAAAATGAGCTTTTCTAAATCATCACCCTTTTAGTTTTTGGTCCTTTCTTTTTTATTTGGATCAACACAAAAATCATAATGGACCTACCATTTTGACAATTGCATTTCCGAAAACGACCCTGATTGTCTGCAGTCCAAAAATGGACCTCACAGGTCAAGCATTTTGGGCCCCGATTTAGGTCATAGATCAATATTAATTTATATAAAAATAAATGAGTATAATCTCGTGTGTCACACTCATGTATTAAGATAAAAATTAATCAACAGTTGCATAATAAACACTTAAATGTAGGGATGTAAACGGTTCAGTAGTTAAAAAATATTTCAACAAAATGGAATTAATCAGTTTTGTATTTATTTGAACCGAAATCGACTGACAAATCAAATAAATCAAACCAACTATATTATGATTTTAGAGTTCGATTCGATTTTTAAATCAGTTTGGACTAACAATGAAAATAAAGACTTTACGAATATAAAAAATAATCAAACTCGAAAATAAAAAAAAATGAAATCGTCAAAAATGGAAAAAATCATATTTGAGTTAAAAATAGAATTTTGTTTACTTTAGCTCCGCGTCAATAATAATCAAATAATATAAAGGTTTGATCAACTATAAAATTCTCTAAAACCAAAAAATTAAATTAAATTAACAAAAAAACTAAATTAACTAAAAAAATCTAATGTCGCCGAATAAAGAAGGGAAAAGGGACTTCTGTTCATTATTCACTTTTAATAAATGTCCAGCTATACCAAACACAAGTAATATGCTAAACTACAATATGAGTAGCAGTTTCATAAAGTTTCAGTTATGATTTTTGCACTCAAATTTTTACCAAATTCATTCCACTTTTTAAGTTTATTATTTAAGGTTACTATAAAGCCCTGATCACTTTTTACAAAAATCTGATTGCCCCTCTTAATACTTTACATATACGCTTTTGCTTCTTTTTCTAATGAGGGTTAGTATGGGTATTTAATTAAAAATTGAATAAAAAATACAGAAAATGTAGGGATGTAAAGAGTTCATCTTAGTCGGTATTAAGAAAATATTTCAACCAAACCTGTTGACTCAATTTTTCGATTTTGATAATAACAAAACATTGTGTTAGTGGCTAATGTGTTTACTAAGAGTGCAAATCATAAGAATCATGAACCAAAACTCAATTG
>BRYE01000028.1:11240805-11263305 GCA_030159115.1 Actinidia arguta var. hypoleuca | reverse complement strand
TATCAAAAAGGGGGAGATTGTTGACTCTATGTCTCAAATTTGATGATAACAAAATATTATGTTAGTGGCTAATGTGTTTACTAAGAGTGCAAATCATAAGAATCATTAACTAAAGCTCAATTGATCAAAGAAAATTGCAAAACACTTTTTACCTAGAAAGTGTCGACACTTGTTCACAAGGTGTCGACACTTGAAGACTTAGAGATTATATTGATAAATCTGATGAAATTCTCAAATAAGTCATGAATCTCAATGGATTGAAGACAATGAAGATCATATACATTCATGGAGAATACATCATGAAGATTGTGAAGTGATCGATGTTCAAATAGCCAAGAAAATCAAAGAAATACATTCTGGCGAGAAGTGACGACACATGATTTCAAGGTGTCAACACCTGAATACAGACTTGAATCTGGAAATGACGTGTCAAGACATCTTGCTTTAAGTGTCAACACCTAAAAACAGTAAAGATTAAAATCTAGGAAGCTAAGTGTCGATACATGCTCAGAACGTATCGACACCTGAAGTCAATGAGCAACGATTCAAATTGTGAGATGAGTGTCGATACATGTGGAAGTATGTGTCGACACCTGCGAACAGTATCCAAACTCTAGATGATCAAGTATCGACACCTTACATAGGAAATGTCAACACTTGGAGATAGTGAGTTTCAACTGAAGGAAGAAGGCTTGAATTGTCGACACATACTTTGTAAAGTATCGACACATGTAGGAAATTTTATAAGAAATTTGAGCTGCCTTCAAAAGAAAATATATTAGGCTACAGAGATTCAAATATAGAAAAGTTTGAGTCTATTTTCAAAATCTGAAAGTTAGCTTTCCAATGAGACTAATTTCATGACCAGACTCGAAGTATTGAAGAAATTATGATCAAAAGAGTGATGCTTTATTTTTGGGAATTCTGCACCCAACTTCAGATACAATTATCTTAGGTTACAAAGTCCAAATATATCAAATTTTAAGTCTATTGTCAAGCTTTGGAAGTCATATTTCGAATGAGACTAATTTCATAACCAAACTCCAAGAATTGAAGAAGTTATGACAAAAAAAGTGAGGCATTGTCAAAGTAGATTTTCTGGAATTCTATGATAAACATCAGATGGGATTATCTCAGTCTTCATAAGTCCAAATGAAGAAAAAAATTTGAACCTAAATTATAGCCCCGTAAGTCTAGTTTCCAACGCAACAAACAGTGTTCAAAAATTCTAAGTAACAAAAAATTTATGGCCAATTTATTGAAGAATGCACCCAGAATCGAATCTGCAACAGAAAGTGTCGACACATTTTCTACAGGTGTCGACACTTTAAGTCAGTAGGCAAACATAGCAAAAAGTGTCACCACCTGAAAAAGTGTCGACACTTGGGCACAACGGCTCCATTTTTTGAATGTTATAAAGACCCGAATCAAGCATTAAATGACTCCTAACTACCTCCAATGGATCTATTCACTTCAAGGCCACTAAATACAAGTCTCCAACAATATTTAGAAGTTGAACAACAAGATTATAACATGAATTGAACATCAAAAAGCTCAAAGTTCATCACTCTCTTGAAAATTTCTCTTGTTTCCAAAGGTTAAGCTATTCCATTCCTATCTACTCTTCCTAGAGAGTTTGTTTTTAATTTATACAACATTCCCACACCTGTATTTGAGAGTTTGAGTGTTTATCTTGTGAAACACGAACACTTGGTGATAGTTTGAGTGTTTATCTTATAAAACTCAAACACTTGTAAGTTTGAGTGGAACTTGGACAAAACCTAAGATTCAGAGGATATTTTACAAAACCTCTTGGAAGAACTTGAGAATAAATTTTTGTGTAAAAGTGAACTGAGCACTTTATAAATCAGCTCCCACATTGCAATTGTTGATTCCAAGTAGTAGAAGAAGATCTCGCGGAGGTCTTGAGATGACGTAGATCACACATTATGATCGAACCTCAGTAAATCTGTGTGTTCCTTGTTATGCTTTGCTTTTATTTGATTTTTTTTTTATATTGCTTTGCATATAAATTGATCTATGCTTGATTGATTAGATTAAATCTTAATTAAACATAATTACCATTAATTAGATTAGAAAAACCCAAACCCTCTTGGTTTGTCTTTTGGGCCAACAAGACCGAATTAATCGGTTATATATTTACTTGAACCAAAATCGACCGACAAATCTAATAATCCCAATCAATTATATTATGATTCTGGTATTTGGTTGATTTTTTAAATTGGTTTGAACTAAAAATGAAATGAAGACTTTACCCATATAACAAATTATCAAAATAGGAAAAAAAATGTACATTAATATCAAATGCATAACATAATGATGTACAAAATTACAGTAGTCTCAAATCGCCTATTTAAGAAACAAATAACTCTAAACACACATTCATTTTAAGTTTTATAATCTCCAAATCCAACTAAATTTTTATCCATTACCCTAAACAAATATATATATATATATATATATATATATATATATATATATATATATATATATATATATCATATCTATTACTTCGGTCGGGTTTGGTAAATTCATTTTTTTTGATTTCTACCTTGGAACCAAACCTAAAAGTCTGAGGTTTTAAGAATTTTGGAACCAAATGTGACAAGTTCAATTGAAAAACTAACCAAAATTGACTTGTTCAGTCAATTTATTCAGTTGAATCTGTTTTTCTTGCACCCCTAAAAAAGTATTTTTGGTGAAAATGAGCGTTTCGAAATCATCACCCTTTTAGTTTTTGGTCCCTTCCTTTTTAATTTGGATCAACACAAAAAACACAATGGACTTGCCATTTTGATAATTGGATTTCCGAAAAGGCCCTGATTGTCATGTATTAAGTTAAAAATGAATCAACAGTTGCATAATAAACACATAAATATAGGGATGTAAGCGGTTCAGTTTGATCGGTATTTAAAAAATATTTCAATGAAATGGAATTAATCAATTTTGTATTTATTTGAACCAAAATTGACTGACAAATCAAATAAATTGAACCTACTATATTATGATTTTAGTGTTCGATTTGATTTTTAAATCAGTTTGGACTAACAATGAAAATAAAGACTTTACGAATATAAAAAATGCATCAAACTAGGGGGAAAAATTGTACATTTGTATCAGTTGTATAACATAATCATGTACAAAAAATAGATTCAAACCACCTATCTAAGGGGAAAAAACTCTAAAACATACCTTCATTTTAGGTTTTATAATCACTGAATCTAACTAAAATCCTTATGTATTACAATAAACAACTCTTTACACCAAAATACTATAAGATAACATTAGACTTATAAAAGTGGGATATTAAAATAATTGATTATATATATATATATATATATATATATATATATATATATATATATATATAATATTTTACATCGGTCGGTTTTGATAAATTCGGGATTTAGTGATCTCACCGAAATGAAAAAGTCAGGTTTTTTATAATTTTATAATTGAATGTGAAAAGTTCAATTGGAAAACCGATCGAAATTGACCGTTTAGTCCGATTTGATCGGTTTATGTTGTTGAATCGATTTTCCTTACACCCCTAAAAGTAAAATATTTTTTTTGTGTGAAAATGAGAATTTCTCAATCATCACCCTCTCAATTTTTGGTCCATTTCGTTCGTATTTGGATCAACTCAAAAACCAAAACCATAATCCATTTACCATGTTGACAATTGGATTTTCGAAAACCTCCATCTGTTCCAAGTATTTGCTTTACAAAGTTTCCAATTAACCCATTCTTTTCTATTTTAGAAGTCGGAATCCATAAATACAATTTTTGTATCTTCTAATTACTATCTTACAAAGTTTCCATTTTTGGGATCCCTTTTGTATCAGCATAATTGTTAACTAGAAAACAAAGTATGAGGGGGTGAAATAAGTTTGCGACTCTTAATGACCAATTAAAATTTGTTTAGCAATAAATCAAAAATACATATAAGCAATAAGATAAGAGATAAGAGAGTACAAACGATTTATAGTGGTTCGGTCAATCCTTTTCTACATCTACTCTCTAAGTCCTCCTTTGAATTCCACTATATTCAAAAATGCGGGTGCTTGAAAAACCTTTCTAATCACTAGAGTGCCTCTAGTCTTCAAGAGAATTTCCTCTCTTGAAAAACAACCAATCACTTTCCATTGCAATGCAGGGTACATACAGATGCAGAGAGATATCGATGCAAAGAAATGACTCTGTGGCATTGCAATTCATATCATACTGCTTGAATTTGAATACTCAACAAGTGACTCCCTGCAAACAAAAATAGTTGTCACTCGTTAATGCAACATGATCTTGTATATTTGGCACATTTTTGTTCATTTTATCATGTTCTTGTCATATATGGGTAATGTAGTGAATCTTTACCTGAATACATTTTCGTTATAGTCCACCCTGCAACTATTCAACAATTATGGATAACTGGTTTTTTTCTGAACCTTCTTTTTGTTTTATCCTTCGGTTTCATGGGAAAAATTTGATAATTTTGGCACCCACACTTTTATAAAAAGATAAGGCATCCATCTGCATGACAAAGGAGAATACTTAATTATCTAAATGGAGGCCGAGTATGCATCTTCTTCTTTGGAACAGAATGCATCAATGAGCCCACAAGAGTTTACACCCACAAATACAATGGAGATGCAACCAAAGCAAAAGACAAAATAGTTCTGCTCAATGAGAACAACAAAACCAGCGATGGAGAAATGGATAAAAAAAAATATTAAAAAAAAAATTACACCCAATTATTATTAAAAAATGGTGATACTATGTTATGAATATTAAATATAGTATCAATATCTAATTTGAATGTTTACCAATGGTTGATGTTATTGCAAACATACTTTTAAAAGTGAGAAACGGTGATCCGAATCAGTTATACATAATATCAACGTCTAATAATAAATTTTCATATGAGATGGGAGAATCCTACTAAACATAAAATGAAATGTTTGGTACTATAATGGAGAAGATTGATACTGCAAATGTGTATAATTGTAAGGCAATCAAATACAGGCGACCCACTGTGATGTTGGTTGATATAGTTCACACGTGTAAGTATTGTACAGAAAAATAAAAACAGAAGTATAACTTAGAACAGAAAAAATGAAATTCCATCTCAATTTGAAAGTAAAAAGGCAAAAAAAAAAAAAAAAAGAAGAACACAATATTTCGGTAGTTAAGTTTTTTAAGTGAACAAATATTTTTGACACGTCTAAAAAAAGAGAATAAACAAAGAAAATAGAACAAAAAGATCATGAGTCATTAAACTTATTTAAATATTGAAACCAAATATTTAGCACCTTCCCGCCACTAGTGTGTGTATATAATGTAAACTTACTATGATTATGTTTGGCCCTACTTATTAACTATTTTTATTTTTATTTCTATTAAAAGTTGTGTCAGAATGCTTCACATAACTTTTGCATTTGCTTACGAGCAAGAAACAACTTTAAAAGATTAAAAAAATGTTAATTCTTAGAATTCCTATTTGATGCATTTGAATTTCTGATTTTAAATAATCTTTTTTAACATAAGTTTAGTTATAACAAATATGTATGCCTAAATAAAATCTGATTAACAATTTTATAAAGTTTCTGTTTTGGTGATAATTTTTGCACTCAAATTTTTACCAAAAATATTCTATTTTTGTGTTTATTAGTTAAGGTTACAATAATAACTAGATTGCCCCTTTCATGACGTTATATTTAGGCTATCGTTTCTTTTTTCTAAGGGGAGGGTTAGTATGCACATTTAATCAACAGTTGCATAATAACCACAGAAATGTAGGGATGCAAGCGGTTCATATATGGACATTTAATCAACATTTAATTAACAGTTGCATAATAAAAACATTTACCCTATGTTTCTGTTTTTTCATTTTTGGCAATTATATTTCAAAACATTAATCACCACATATCCCTCTACCGTCAATATATATACACACATGCATACTTATCAATGGTACCATAAACGCAACAATATTTTTTGATATTCCAACTGATACAATGACCCGCTTCTTTTTTCCATTGCTTATTGCGGCATTGTACTTCGTTTGCTTGCAAACGTTGGGCGATGATCAACGAAAGTTTAACTTATGGCCATACGTTCAGATCCGCATCACTAATGGACTTCCAAACACACCGAGTCCATTGAGATTTCGTTGCCAATCTAAAGACGAAGATCTTGGAACACATACGCTCAGCTCTGGTCAAGAATTTAGTTGGAGGTTCGATATGAACTTTTTTAAAAGCAGTACTCTCTACTTCTGCCACTTTTATTGGGGTGACAAGGACAAAAGTTTTGATGTTTATAATTACCATTTGAATTTAATATGTTATGGTGTGTATAACAGGCATTGCGACTGGATTGCAAAACCTGATGGTTTCTATTTAGGTAGGAATAACAATCCTCTTTGGATAAAAGTAAATCCTTGGACATAAATTTTGGCTCCTGGTTAAGATCCCACGTACCAGATGTTTTGGTAGTGGTTGATGTACTCAATAAACTAGTGTAAAATAAAGCATAAACTCCTCATTTGAGTGGGTTTTTTTATTTGGACTTGTCCATGTTGTAATATACTCGGTGATCGACCTCGAACCTAGGCTTACGATTATGTAAAGTCTATTTTTTACACTTTTTTAGTTATTTTCCATAAGGAAAATATAAAAAATAATCAAACTTGAAAATAAAAAAGAATGAAATCATCAAAAATGGAAAAAATCATATTTGAGTTAAAAATGGAATTTTGTTTACTTTAGCTTCTCGTCAATAGTAATCAAAATAATATAAAAGTTTGATCAACCAGTACTATAAAATTCTCTAAAAATAAAAAATTAAATTAAATTAACAAAAAAACTAAATTAACTAAAAAAATCCAATGTCGCCGAATGTTCTTTTAGCTGCCATTGAAAAAACAATTTTATATTTGAATAAAGAAGGGAAACAGACTTCTGTTCATTATTCACTTTTAATAAATGTCCTGTTTTATAAAGTTTCAATTATGATTTTTGCACTCAAATTTTTACCAAATCTATTCCACTTTTTTTTTAAGTTTAGTATTTAAGGTTACTATAAAGCCCTGATCACTTTTTACAAAAATCTGATTGCCCCTCTCAATTCTTTACATATTCGTTTTTGCTTCTTTTTCTAATGAGAGGGTTAGTATGGGTATTTAATCAAAAATTGAATAATAAATATAGAAAATGTAGGGATGTAAAGAATTCGTCTTAGTCGGTATTAATAAAAATTTCAACTAGACGAAATTAATCGGTTATGTATTTACTTGAACCAAAATCGACTGACAAATCCAACAATCCCAATCAATCATATTATGATTCTGGTATTTGGTTCATTTTTTAAATCGGTTTGAACTAACAATAAAATGAAGACTTTACCCATACAACAAATGTATCAAAATAGGAAACAAGTGTACATTAGTATCAAATGCATAACATAATGATGTACAAAATTAAAGTAGTCTCAAATCGCCTATTTAAGAAAAAATAACTCTAAACACACATTCATTTTAGGTTTTATAATCTCCCAATCCAACAAAATATTTTATCCATTACCCTAAACAATTGTTTTACACCAAAATACAATACGATAATATTAGACTTACAAAAGTTGGGATATTAACATAATTGATAATTATTATTATTATTATTATTATTATTATTATTATTATTATTATTATTATTATTATTATTATTATTATTATTATTATTATTATTATTATTACATCGGTCCGGTTTGGTAAATTCATTTTTTTTTTTATTTCTACCATGGAACCAAACCTAAAAGTCTGAGGATTTAATAATTTTGGAACCAAATGTGACAAGTTCAATTGAAAAACTGACCAAAATTGACCTGTTCCGTCAGTTTAGTCAGTTAAATCCATTTTTCTTGCACCCCTAAAAAAAAGTATTTTGGGTGAAAATTAGCGTTTCTAAATCATCACCCTTCTAGTTTTTGGTCCCTTTCTTTTTTATTTGGATCAAAACAAAAAACATAATGGACCTACCATTTTGGCAATTGGATTTCCGAAAAGGACCCTGATTGTCTGCAGTCCCAAAATGGACCTCACATGTCAAGCATTTTGGGCCCCGATTTAGGCCTCGATCAATATTAATTTATATAAAAATAAATGAGTATAATCTCGTGTGTCATACTCATGTATTAAGATAAAAATTAATCAACAGTTGCATAATAAACACATAAATGTAGGGATGTAAACGGTTCAGTAGTTAAAAAATATTTCAACAAAATAGAATTAATCAGTTTTGTATTTATTTGAACGAAATTGACTGACAAATCAAATAAATCGAACCAACTATATTATGATTTTAGAGTTCGATTCGATTTTTAAATCAGTTTGGACTAACAATGAAAATAATGACTTTACAAATATAACAAATGCATCAAAATAGGAAAAAAATTGTACATTAGTATCAGTTGTATAAATAGACTCAAACCACCTATCTAAGGGGAAAAAACTCTAAAACATACCTTCATTTTAGGTTTTATAATCACCGAATCCAACTAAAATTCTTATGGATTACAATAAACAACTCTTTACACCATAATACTATAAGATAACATTACACTTATAAAAGTGGGATATTAAACTAATTGATTATATGTGTGTGTGTGTATATATATATATATATATATACATATATGTATATATATGTATATAAAATATTTTACATCGGTCGGTTTTGATAAATTCGGGTTTCAGTGATCTCACCGAAACGAAAAAGTCAATTTTTTTATAATTTTATAATTGAATGTGACAAGTTCAATTGGAAAACCGATCAAAATTGACCATTTAGTCCGGTTTGGTCGGTTTATGTGGTTGAATCGATTTTCCTTACACCCCTAAAAAATAATTTTTTTGTGTGTGAAAATGAGTTTCTCAATCATCACCCTCTCAATTTTTGGTCCTGCGAATAGTAACCAAAACCATAATCCATTTACCATGTTGACAATTGGATTTTCCAAAACCTCCATCTGTTCCAACTATTAGCTTTACAAAGTTTCCATTTATCTCATTTTTTTCTATTTTAGAAGTCGGAGTCTATTGTTAGCCGAAAAGGCAATCCAAGAGGATGGTGAATTGGATTTTTAAAAAACAATCGCGATTAAGATTAATTAAAACTTAATCTAATTAATCAAATAGTAAATCAAGATATATGTTATGCAATATAGGCGAATATAAAGTAAAAGCAAAGACACAAGAAAGTACACCAAGATTTACCGAGGTTCAACCATAACGTGTGGTCTACGTCTTCCCTAAGGCCTCCTTGAAGTGTTCTTCCACTATGCAATCAACAATTACAAAGTAGAAGCTGATTTACCAAGTGCTCAGCTCACTTTTATACAAGAACTTCTCTCAAGTTCTTCCAAGTAGTTTTGTCAAAGAGCTAATTCAACTTACAAGTGTTTTGCTTATCCAAGAGAACACTTAAACTCTCAAATACAAGTGTATGATGGTTATACAAGTAGAAAATAAACTCTCTAACAAGAGTAAATGTGAGTGGAATGGCTCAGCTCTTGAAGACAAAATGAATGAAGGAATTTTTTGTTCTTTAATGATCAATCAATGTATAAGTTTGTGTATTCTTACCCATAAATGCATTTAGAGGCTTGTATATAATGGCTTGGAGTAAATTTTTCTGTTGGTGGTAGTTGCGCCACATTAAATGCGAGTTCAGACAACTCTGCATTCAAAAAAATAACCGTTACGTGTCGACACCTTGACTCATGTATCGACACCTTGTGCGATGTCTGAGGTTTTTAGGTTTCATGTGTCGACACTTCAAGAACATGTGTCGACACTTCAAGCTTTCATTCTTTAATTCTTATACACTGTCTCCATGTGTCAACACTTAAATTCCATGTGTCGACTCTTGATATCAGTTTATCAAACTTTATCCTATGTTCACATGTGTCGACACCTTAGTATCATGTGTCAACCCCTGATCATTAATTTTCAAAAGTTTGTTCTCTGTCTCTAAGTGTCTATACCTCAATGTCATGTATCGACACCTTCAATTCCATAATCAATTCTTTGGATACTGTCTTCATGTGTTAACACCTCAAGAGCATATGTTGACACCTTTTGCCCAGAATATACTTCCTTATTTTTCTTGGTCATTTGAGCATCAATCAATTTAAGGATTTCAAGGGATCTTCTCTTCCATTCGTAGGTTTGTATGCCTCAGTTATGATGAGGTCATAAACATATGATCTTTAGATATCCTTGAATTAGACTTTACATGAATTGAATATCAGCCTTTAGTTCAAATTTGATGACTTGAAAATTATTCCTTGAGTACTCTAAGAGATTCTTCATAATCTTAGTGGTTTCTTCAATTTGAGTACCTTCAATCTCTTCAAGTATAAATCATCATTTGATGCATTTCTCGAGTGTTGACTTGTTGTGCATTTGTTTTGTCGCAGAATAGACTTGAATTAGACTTTAAGCGTAATTTTAAGTCTAAATACTAATTCTTATTAATCTGCACACTAAGTAGACTCATTAGATTACAAATATAATATTTTATTATCATCAGAATCAAGGCATTGAGTCAACATCCATAAATATAATTTTTGTATCTTCTAATTACTATCTTACAAAGTTTCCATTTTTGGGATTCCTTTTGTATCAGCAAAATTGTTAGTTAGAAAGCAAAGTATGAGGGGGTGAAATAAATTTTCTACTCTTAATGATCAATTAAATTTGTTTAGCAATAAATCAAATATATGTATAAACAATAAGAGAAGAGATAAGAGAGTGCAAACGATTTATATTGGTTCAGTCAATCCTTGCCTACATCTACTCTCCAAATCTCCCTTTGGATTCCACTATATTCAAACTTGCGGGTACTTCAAAAACATTTACAATCACTAGAATGCCTCTAGTCTTCAATAGAATTTCCTCTCTTGAAAAATAATCAATCAACTTTCTGATCAACTTTCGATCGTCTGTTCCAGGAACTTCGGTCAACCTATCTTAACTTCGGTTGTAGCTCAAACTTTCTGATCTACTTTCGGTAGTCAGTTATAGGAACTTCGATCGATCGAAATTGATTTCAGTCGTGGCTTAAACCTTTTATTTAAATTTCGGTTGAGGTCTTTTAACTTCGGTCGACAAGTCCCGAACATGTGAATTTTGCAAAAGTTTACCGAACATGTGACTTTTGTAGAAGTTTGACAATTTCCTATTTTCTTAAATAAAAAAAAAATTGTTAGCAATTCAAAATGAGTTTAAACAATTGTTTGATACCTATACAAGTCCCATTAGCATTATATCATTGATTATGACTTGTGAGAACTCACGAATTGTAATTTAAACAAGTATCGACTCTTCTATGCTTGAATGAGTTTTACTTTAAAGTGTGAGTGAGTCATTTGATTCATTTCAATTACAAATCATGTTTTCAAAATATGCATGCATGTATAGATTCAAAACAAACTTGAGTAAACGCCGTTTTGAGTTAAACAAATGATTTATGCATCTTTGTCATCTTAGAGGATGTTTGTCTTTATTTTCTCAAAGCAAATGATTTTCAACATGTATATAAATATAGTTTAACATAAATAATTTCATTCATCAAAACCGATTATAATTTTTTAGTAACAATCTCCCCTTTTTTTATGATGACACAATCTATTTTTTGAAAATCGATATATGCTTTGAATTTAAATGATCCCCTTACTCTTTGCTTCCCATATCTTCATGCTTATCAATTTTTCTTATGTTTCATGTCATGAAGTAGTTTCATCTTTGAAAATTTGGCATATTCAAAAGCATTTGAATAACATATAAACTATGCATATGGTCACCAATAGCAATTCCATATAAAATCATTCTTAGCATAAAACCAAACCATTCATAACATAAATGATATTATCCAAACAAAATATCCAAAAGTATTTAAAACTTAAAAGGAAGTTTAGCATACATAACATGTATCAAGGAAATTAACTGCTAACTTCAAAAACTGATGTCAACTTTAAAAACATTTTTCTTCTCCCCTTTTGGAGCATCATCAAAATGATGGAGGTAGAGAGGATGATGAAGGCTGATTAAACGCGGATGGAGGAGGATGAGGTATGTTAAGATGATTTAGTTGAGCTTCAAGATAGTCCATTCGATCTTGATACTACACATGATATTCCACATGTAGCTGATACAGTCGTGCGTAATTATCTCATATTCGATCATGATCATATCTTTCTTGTCGCCGCTCCATGGATTCCATTGACGCATTCAATCCACCAATATTTTCCATGAGAGAGTTCCAGTCGAATGGGGGATGTTATAGGGGTGTTTTGAATGATCTAGGATCAGAAGGAATTGCCTCAGTGCTTGGCCTATTTTCCATGCCATCCAGAAATCGGCTTTGAGTATGATCTCCTTCTTCTTCACTTTCCTCATTATCCGTAGTGTCAACACTTATACTATTACTTAACAAATATTCAGTGATATTTCCATCAATATACTGAACGCATTGATTTTTTAAACTAACTCTAAAGTGTTTAAAAACCTTAGTCAAAAGAGCACCATATGGTAAAGCTTTGCACTTATGATTTTTCATGTTTACCATTTCTTTCAAAATCAAATAGCTTAATATTAGGGGCTGCCCAATAACAATTCTAAATATGATGTAGCTATCCATGGTAGAGACTTGATTGATACCCCCTTTTTAGGAAGAATATTGTAGGCAATGTGATGTGGAATAATTTGAACAAGTCCTGAATCATAAGAGTTTCCGAGCAAGGCACGTCGCCCAACATCTCCAAACTCACCTTCCAGGTCGCCTCATATTGTTAAACAAGTTGAGCTCCATTCCATTTACATATTCCCTCCATGTCGCCATAGGGCGAGATGATCTACCTCGCCCAAGGCAGAGACGTCTTCTCAAAGACTTCTCCGTAAGGACTCCATCTCCATTAGAGGTCTGCTATCACCACTATTATACCTGATTAAAGTCCATCTTCATAAAGAGTTCTACCTCTACAAGAGAACTATCTCCAATAGACTTCAACACAACAACAACGCCTATAATCACTAATGGATCACCAGTTGGCAGCCTCTTGATTAATCTCCAGATTTGATTGGGATATCCTCCCATGCTTATCTTTCCAAGGAATTCGCCATACTACACTGACACGGCTCAGTTCTCCTGTCTATATAAAGGCCGCTCCCCAATAATCAAAAAGGTACGCTCAACAGAGGCACTACACTTTTATTGTGCTTTCCTTACTGCCTTAATTTATTTTCTGGTCCCCTTGGTCTGATACACACGCCGGAGGGGTTTTAAGCGGCCTCCCCCCGGCCGATTACTTTTGCTCGTTGCTGTGCAGGTCGCCCCAGTGTAGCCGAGGTCCAGTGCCGAGGCCGAGGAGCAACTTTTGATTGTTGGTTGTTATCCCAACTTTTGACTCATTCCAGATATCCAACAGTCTCGCCGATCGGGCGATGACAATTCTCAGAACAACCATAGTACTGACCAAGGACAAAATAGGCGACGTCGATTGCCAAGTCCTTGTCCCCGACGTGAAAGAAGATTCTCTTTGTCAGAATCTCGATCACCCAGCCAACCCCCTGAAATGGAGGGCGAGAAAATCAGGCGAATAGGAAGACATTGTCGCCGAGATAACCAGGATCCCAAACGCCCAGATAGATCCACCACTAAAAGGATCAGGGACCTCGATGCCCGTATTGGCGCCATCGATACAAGTGTGAATGCTAGAGTCACCGTGGAAGCTTTAATCAAGCAAATCAAACCTCCGTTTACAGAAAGAGTAATGAGAACAAAGGTCTTCTTCAGATTTAAGTTGCCTACTCAACTCGGAGTATATGAAGGAAAGACAGACCCGATGGACCACCTGGATTCATACAAGAGTCTGATGTTACTCCAGGGATATTCAGACGAGGTGATGTGCAAAGCTTTCTCTACAACATTAAAAGGGTCGGCGAGGTCATGGTTTAGAAAATTATCTCCTGGAACCATCGATTCATTTGGCGATCTGAGCAGGCTTTTCGTCGCCAATTTCATGAGCTGTAGGATCAGGCAAAAAAATGCGTCCCACCTTTTCACCATCCACCAGAAAGAAACGGAGAGCTTAAAAGATTACGTCAAGCGATTCAATCAAATCGTCTTAGAAGTGGAAGACCCCAGTGATAAAATTATGATTATGGCCATGATGGAGGGACTTCGCCCAGGCCCACTATTTGACTCTCTCTCCAAAAATGCCTCTACAACGTTGTCGGCACTCCAAAGCAAGGCTGAAAAATATATTACATCAGAAGAGATAGCTGAGACCAAACGAAGGAAGCGAGGAAAGGATAAGGAATGATTCACCTCGCCCATGGCTTTCACATGTGTTCACCTTGCCCATGGGGCTCAAAGGTTTCATTTCGCCAATATCAAGCTCTCATCATCTCCGAACCCTCTTGAACGAGTTAAAACGAGGTCATCTCCAAACCCTCTTAACCGAGGTAAAACGAGGTTATCTCCACGAGGTCATCTACGAACCCTCTTGACCGAGGTAAAACGAGGTCATCTCCATGAGGTTATCTCCGAACCCTCTTGACCGAGGTAAAACGAGGTCATCTCCGAACCCTCTTGACGGAGGTAAAACGAGGTCATCTCCGAACCCTCTTAACCGAGATAAAACGAGGTCATCTCCACGAGGTCATCTTAGAACCCTCTTGATCGAGATAAAATGAGATCATCTCCACGAGATCATCTCCGAACCCTCTTGACCTAGGTAAAACGAGGTCATCTCTGAACCCCAAATCCTTATTATTAAGGTGGGCAATCTACGAACCCTCTTTACTAAGTGTTCACAAGTGTTCACCTCACCCATGGAGCTCAAAGGTGCTCACCTCGCCGAAAGTGCTCACAGGTCTTCACCTCGCCAAGGGAATTATCACCAATCGCCAATGCCGAACGTGCGATCACCAATGCCAGAGGTGACCATCACTAGTGCCAGAGGAAATCATGTCGCCAGCGTCAGAGGTTACTTTGTCCATGACCAATGGATGATCTCCAATTTTGTTATTTCGCCAAACGATTTGTTACTCGATGATACCAAGTGTTTTACCTCGGCATCTCGAGTAGGGGGGCCACTGATGAGGGGTAAAAAATTAGCCTAGCCAGAGACCATCTCTATGAGAACTTATTTTTCAAAAGGATTCCATCTCTATTAGAAGTCTGTTATCATAAGACTCCTTCTCCATCATTCCTCTACTTGATCAGAGTCCACCTCCGTGGAGTCCACCTCTATGAGAATTTCACCTCTACGAGAGAACTATCTTCATTAGATTCCAACTCCCTCACGACTCCTATAATGGAGGATTGCTCTCCAAATGGCAACCTCCGACATTATCTCCAAAATTATTGGGATATCTTCTCCCATACTTATCCTTCCGAGGATTTTGCCGTTATCCACTAACACGGCTCATTACTCCGTCCATATAACGGCTGCTCCCCCATAACCAAAAAGGTACGCTCAACACAGGCATTACACACTTTCATTGTGTTCTCCATATTGCCTTAATTTATTTTCTGGTCACCTTGGTCTGATACACACGCCGGAGGAGTTTTGAGCGGCCTTACCCTGGCCGATTACTTTTGATTCATTGTTGTGCAGGTCGCCCCAGTTCAGTCGAGGTCTAGTGCCGAGGCCGAGGAGCAATTCTGACTGTTGGTTGCTCTCCCAGATTTTTACCACAACACAATGAATCGATGAAATAACCAAAAAACTTTCTTTAAACCATTAGTTTTTAAAGTGCCAATATTTCCTCTTTTTAGAATCTCATAAACTACAGACCTATCATAGGTAGTAAACCTATCAAGTTAACTAGGGTTAACAATGAATATGTGATCCCCAATCATAGGAATGCATTTTATTTCTAATAAAATTATTGGATTCAACACTATGTTTTTTCCTCTGACTTTTGATTCTACGGTAAATTCTATATTTTCAATGCTTCCTATTTCGAGATTATAGTAGAATAATCTTTCCACACCGCCTTGAGTCGGGGTATGCCGGCCGTGCCTAGTACCTTCCCGAAAGGTAAAAATATAATGGTACATAGGCATATACATACAAAATCTTTTTGAAAGATTCATATCTATTCAATGGATTTGATTTGCATTTGATAATATAATTTCATGAATATATCATAGCATAAAAGAGTAATTTACTCTACTTTAGAGATTAAGGTTACTTACATTGCTTGCGTAGGTATTGCATTCTCACTTTCGTCTTGTTCTTTAGGCTAGTCGGATTGATTTCCAATACATTTTATTCATTTTAATGCATAGTATTAAAGACTATGCTTGGATAAGTTCATAGTGAAGTGAGATTTTCAAACGAGGTTTACATGACAAATTTTTCTGAAAAATTATTTTTTGTCAAAATTTGAATAAGTGTGGAAAAATAAATTTTTAAAATATTTTTTTAACTTATTTTTTTCGGTAATTGTTTTTTATTCATTGAATTGTCAAAATTAATTTTATGGGATTTTTTATTACAACTTATACATTCAATTGCAAGAAGAATTTTTTTAAAAATAGTTATCAAAATTTTTTTTTGGTATTAAACCTGAAATTTAAGTTTTTATTTAGTGGGAATTATATATATTTGTATTTTTTATTGAATCCAAATGGGGGTATTTTCTTATTTACATTATAAACTTGAAGTTAAATGAACTTTTATTTAAATATTTTCAATAGAAATAAGTATGCTGACAGAGAACTATGCCAAACGTTGGATGTTCAGTGGTCAAAAGTTAGGGTTTGTAAAGATTCGACCAGTCGGGTAAATGTCCGACCGATCGAAGAAATATTCGACCGATCAAGGGAATGCCTGACTGGTCTAGCCTAGGTTAGTACCTAACCCATATTTTCTCTACCTGTTGGGGAAAAGTCTGACCGATCCAGAAGGGAAAAACCGTGGACTCCATTTTTATGTCTTGACTTTCAAGCCTATTTTGGGTATTCTAACCTCAAAATTGGAAAAATACTATTTGAAACAAAGTTGTAATTATTTGAAGTATCAATTCTATGACACTTGAATCATATCAAAAGGATTTAGTATGACAAAATTTTAACCAAAATACTAACAGTGGTTTTGAAACAAAAATAGGGCATAACTTATACTTGACATGTGGTCCTAAAATTGCATCCTCGTGTCGTATTTTCATGCTATTTTGAAGTTTTAACATGATAGAGTGTAACACTCCATCTTATAGTATTCTAAAACAAAAAGATTAAGAGAGGAGTGAGGTTACATTGTGAAAATGGTTTGGTTCACTACGCTTTTCCTTTCTCTTTTATTTCTTCTTCTTCCTCTCTTATTCTCTCTCTCTCTCTTTCTCTCTTCCTCCTTTTATCTTTTCCTTTCCCTTTTATTCTCTTCTCCCCCTCTCTCTCTTTCCTTTTTCCTATGCAAGTTCAAGCACCCACTTGGCATGGACTTGTGTCCTTGTGGCATGAGTTGTATACTTGTGGCATGGGTCACCTAATGACTTATGTGACAAGCCACTAAGTCATTAATGTCTTGTGGTGACTCAAGGTGGTGAGTCACACTACCATATGGTCCACATGGTTCTGTCTTGCATGCTTGACACGTGTCCATTTCTATGCTACGCTTAACATAAATCTAGTTTGGGTAAAACTCATGTTTTCGTAAAAAATCCAAAAAATCATACTTCATACATGATACATAACATACATTAAAATCACATAATTAACATGTATTGTACTTATTTTATATTTTTCAAGTAATTTATATATTAATTATAGAAATTAGATATTTTAAAATTTTGGGATCGTACAAGTTAGGCAGGACATATGTTGTAGAAGTTGTAAATTTTCCTAAGATTACGGTGGAGTGGGAGACGCAAACCCATTGAGAAGGTAGACTTATAAAAGGCCACCTCACTTGGACGAGTCGGCATGATTGTCTTGCCTTCTTTAAAGAGTCTCACTTGAACTCCAATAGGGAAACAACACGACTCCCTAAGATGATCTATTTCCCTCTGAGACATAATATTGGTCTTTTTATCTAGTAAGGGTTGGCTATCCTAAGTTGGTTGGGGGTCTTCTATGCTTTGGGTTGTCTCTTCCCTATGGGCCGCAAACCTAACTTGTAATACCCCGAACCCGTTAATTTTCTTTAATTATGTAAATTATGACGTGCATGTTAATTAATGTGAGTGATTAGAAGTTCAAGGGTCAAAGTGAGTAAATTAGAGTTAGAATATTTTCAAAACCTTAGAATTCAGTCTTCTTCCCAAATTCCTTCTTAGCACTCCAACGCTAAAGCCAAATTCTCTCAGCGTTCGAACACTAATAGCAGAGTTCGAACGCTTACGCTTGTAATGAATTTCATCAATTTTTATGCTCTCAAGACGTTCGAATGTGGCGTTCGAACACTAGCCAATTTCTTCTTGACGTTAATACGCTATAAGGGACGGTTAAACGCTATAGCCTATAACAGAGACCACCCCGCTTCACACCTTTAGAGTGTTCGAACACTTGGGAAAAATTTCTTCTTAGCATTCAAACGGTAATATTGGCGTTCGAACGGTAATAGTAAGTATAAAAAAAGAAAAGAAAAGAAAAAGGAACAAGGAAGTAAAGATGGAAGAGGGCGCATGGGATTATTTCACACTCCACACACACACGTACGAGAGAGAGAGGAGAAGAGAAGAAAAGGGAAGAAGAAGGAAAGAGAAGAGGAGAAAAAGAGAGGAAGAAGAAGAGGAGAGAGAGAGAGGGAGAGATAGAAAGCTTGAAGAGATCAAACCAAGCTAGGTGGAGCCACTTTTTAACTTGGAGTTGGTAAGTCAAGCCCTAATTTATGTATATAAGCACATATGTTAGTTTTAAAGACCATTTGAGTCTCATTTGGGTTAAAAATCATGAATTGAGACCCAAATAGAGTGATTTGGAAATGGGTTTACAAAACCCCCAAATTTTGAGCATTTTGTGATTTTGATCTTTAAATATTAGATCTTCCATGCTATGGTTGTTCTTAAAGGTTGGTTTTGAGTTATTGTAGTTCCCTTGAGTTGTGCTTGGTACCCTATGAGCCTTGAAAGGAGTTGGGTTGTATTTTGAGAATTTTTGGTAAAGTGTAGTAACTATTTCTGCTGCTGCGAACGGCTAGTGTTTGAATGCCAGACCCAACGTTAGAATGGTCACTGTTCAAAGCCTAGCGTTCGAACGGTAAATAGGGCATTCGAATGCCAGCTTATTTTTCAAGTCATTTAACCTTTTCCTTTAAGACATGGTAATTGTAACCATAGTATATTAAAACCTTGACCTACCTAATAAAATACTTAGGACCATGTTCAAGAGATCTTAACCAAAAGTGAGAGTAATTAAGGTCGGGCCGAGAGTATGTATTAGTTTAATTCGTTTCTTATTGAACATAGTATTGCTATCCCAAACCTTATGTTCTTTTAAATATAGGAACGTCGAGTCTAGCACCTAGCCAAGGAAATCGAGGTGAGTAACATGATTTCATGAACAAAATCTATGTATTTTCCAAATGCTTTTGATACGAATTATATTGCATTCAATGTTTTTCGTGCTTTCAATGCACAAATGGTTATATGTCATGATATAAAAGTCACGTCTTCGAAATGCAATACTAATACTAGTATGTTGTGATACGAAAATCCATGGATAAATGATTTACATGAAAAATAAAGTATGTTCAATGTATAGTGACACTAAGCGTATAACTTAAGTTTTCGAAAATAAATTTCAGGAGACCAATCAAAGGAGCCATAAAAGGAAGTGAAAAAGAAGATCTTAGTTTTGCGACCAAGGGCCTATGTTATGTTGTACGAACTAGACCCTATACTATGTAACATTGTTATGACTTTATCACGGTAGTTCAAGTTGGCCATATGATGTATAATTAAAGTAAGCCATGATGTGTATGTAAAAGTTAAAACTTAGGCACAACTCTGTATATCTTCCACATTTTATAACTTTTAGAAATTATAATGTTTTCGCAAATTATGTATCATTATAAATGAGTATGCACAGGTATTCAACCAGTTACATGTATGTTGGTATTGGCAACTAGGCTCTCGGCCATCACGTGCCTTCGATCCGCATATGTCAGGTTGCAGGATGTGGCAAAGTGGTACTAGAGCAATAGGTTGACACCGTAAGATCAAGTCATATTTATCAGAGTAATAGGTTGACACTGTAAGATCAAGTCATGTATATCAAAGCTATAGGTTGACACCATACAATAGTGTCATGTCTAGATAAAATTATAGGATTTGACTAAGATATGTGCTATGTGATATATGCCCTATACGATATGAATTTCTGCCATTATTATGATAAATGTCTAAATGCTTAACATGTCTGTAGTGAGCCATGCCACCTAGAAGAGGAGATCGTAGAGGAACAGTAGAGCTTGAAGGTCGAATTGATCGTATCGAGAGGATCCTAGACAAGTAGTCCAAGATAATCATAACAACAACAATGTCAGAACACCAGAAGAACTGGTTGTACAAGTGTCACGGGCAGAAGTGGTGGCTTATAACACCATTAAACAGTTTCAATAGTTAAAGTCCCCAACTTTTCTAGGAACTCCCTATCCCATGGCTACAGAATCTTGGCTCTTGGGAATTGAGAGGGTGTTCGAAGTCCCACCTTGTATCGATGACTAGAAGATGACCTTTGCCACCTTTACTTTTGAAGGAGCTGCCCTAGTTTGGTGGAGGTTGAAGAAGCCGTTCGAGCCACTATGGTTGTGACCTAGATTTTTAGAAGTGTTCAATGAAGATTATTTTTCCGAGACGGTTAAAGATCAGAAAACCATATAACTTTTTAATTTTATGCAAGGAGATATGACAGTGGTAGAGTATAATGTCAAGTTCATGGAATTATGTCGTTATGCCCCACACATTGTGTCGATAGAGTCTCGCAAGGTGGGAAAGTTTGAAGTGGGACTGCGGTGGAACATTCGTAACAAAGTAGACATACTACGATTGGTGACGAATCAAGAAGTCCTTCAACGAGCGATAATTATCGCGAGAGCATTGAGTGAGATGTCTTATTATCGGGAGAGTAATAAGAAGAGGTCAGGAGAAAATGTTGGTTTTTCCATAGCTAATGTTATACATCTTCACATCAATGGATGCCTCCTTCTGTTGGTTCTTTGGTCAGCAGTTGAGACAGTGTATGAAAGCCAATTATAATGGCTCAGGACCTTAACATAGACTAGGAACTGTTCATTTTAACATTTGTGCTCAGTTGCTTCCGAAGAATATTGAGATGTGTTAGTGTAGTTCTTACATACTGTTTATTGGGACTTTACTATAGATAGATAGATAGATAGATAGATAGATAGATATTATTCTATTTGATTGATATTAATCCTTCTGTAGTTGATTGTGAACAATTTCTTTGCAGGGCGGCATGCTATTTATTTTTCTTGCAGGGTAATAATGTCGTTAGAATAGGGAAACGAATATTTGTAGAGATTGAACTTTTAGTGGTGAGCAGTGGGCATGTCAGGAAAAACCATGATCGCAGTTGGCAATGGTGATATTTGGCGCTTGGACTTTGGAGGGGTTCGTAGTGTTGGGTGGCAGACTATAACAAACTATTGTAATTGTTTTTTAAATAAGGAAACCATTCTAATTTTTAGTTGGGTCAGGTTAAGACTTGTTTGATTTGATCTATTTAAGAATAGTACTTTAAGATGAATTAAATGAGTCATGACCCAAGTCAAAAATACTTCATGATTTTGGTGGAGATCGATGGGCATAGTTATAAGTCTAGCAATTCGTGTTGGACGACTTGAATTTTCCCCCTAAACTCAAACGTTAAAATGAGTTTCGTGGCTAAAATTGCTGACCTTTAGTTGAAAGTGATGGATGAGTTGTTGGATTGTAACTGTAAGCGTGATTGACGTGGGGGATTCGAATCATAGGAATTCGCGTGTTGTTTCTTCCGGGTTATTTTCCACCTTCATTGCCTTGCTTGGGGATTGGTTCGGCCGATTGGTTTCCTCGTTGGTACCGCATGACGCAAGCATTCGACCGGGGCCGAGTGATGTGGATTTGGTTCATCCTCCTCTCCTCATCCTTCATGAGCCAATGGTTGTGGTACCGCCAATGAAGGCTGATTCATTCCAATTGCTATCAATTAACATTAATGCATAGTCATGGTGGATGATGTGGATAGACTAAAATATTTGAGACACATAAAACCAACCCCATTAGTTACTACCTACACGACCTAGAGCATTGCATAAGAAAAAGGGTGAGACAAATTAATTACATAAAAAGGGGTAAATTTCATCTCTCTTCCTCGTTATCCGTTCCGACTCTACTCAACTAGAATAATATAAATTTTATTTATTATATTTTGTATTGTATATTAATATTAAACCTCAGATATATGAGGATAT
>BRYE01000028.1:11230805-11235805 GCA_030159115.1 Actinidia arguta var. hypoleuca | reverse complement strand
AGCTACACCGCCTCGATCACGCCCTTCTCTTTCTCCACCAACTCGACTATTTTTTTCTCTAAATCCCCTTTGGTAAGGTCAAAGCTTTCCATCTCCCTCCTTTTCTCCTCCATGAGCTCCTGCACCCTCTTCTCATAAGTCAGAGCTTCCCTATAGGCTTGGGCAACATCGCCCTTTAGGGACTAGATGGCAACTTCTTGCGACTCCACCCCTTCTCGCATTTTCCTAACTCGTCCGACCAGGGAGGAACCCAAAACAAGCGCCTACAAAAGAGCAATTTGAGTTAGAACATTAAAAACAGAGGAAATAAAGGCAAGCACATATAGTCGAATTTATCGACCTAGGCATTCAAATGGTAGGAAGGTGGAAGGACTGAGCCAATTTAATCACCACGAATGGGTCCTTGATAGTCGAGGCTCCAAATCCTGCTCCCTCACCACGAACTAGGCGATTTGATGTAATCATCGGCTAAGAAAGGACTACTCCTTAGGTTGTAGCCATCGTGGGGAAAGAGATACCAAACTTCTTGGAGGGCAACTTTTTCTTAAGGGAAGTCAAGGAGGCATCACGGATTCCTTTCACCTTCTTCAATGATCTTTTTGTCTCCATGAACCCCCTTATCCCCGGGAGGGATCCTCATCTCCTTGACAGGTGTTGGTAGAGTGGCCTTCGCTGCCTAGGCCAAATTGGCGAGCTTCTTTACATTGACTTTCTTTGACATTGCTGCAAAAAAAAGGAGAGATGATTAGGTAACAAATAAACATAAGAGTGAGGCAAAGATAAAGGATGATACCATCCAATTTAGCTTGGGGGGGGGAGTCAGGAATCCGACCAAAGCTCGGAGCCATGGCTACTAGAGCTACTCGAGACCTACTCGATGAAAGATGGGGCCTGTCGTTTATCCCCTCTTATTTACATCAACAGATCATCAGGAAGGGAATATAAAACTCTCTTAGCTTCCCATTAATGGTTCCTACATATTCCACCGAAGAATCACCTCAAGATTGGCGAGACTCACCCTCATCAACACCGAACTAGTGCATGTCGCCAACTTCGTCATCCCTCTCCTCGTTATCCGCTTTCTATGCTCCATCTACTACAGGGAAGGGGGAAAACTAACAAAACACTCTAGAGTCGAGTAGACTATTAATCGAATAACTCCCCTCCTTTAACTGTTCAAAGAAACCTTTCAACCTCCTCCTCTCGTGTTTGGCCAAGGACGGAACCTTATTGCACCTACGAGATGAGAATAAACCCAAAGTAAGGAATAATGGATGAGGTCAGAATAAAGAAAAGGACAATCACTGACTTAGGATGCTCCATAACCTCATAACCCTGAACTCTCGAGATTCTCTAGGGGCAAACTGTAATACTCTGGCCCTTAATTATTTTTACCTTATTATAGTAAGAAAACATATATAAATACACCTGTAGAATTTTAGTATTTTTTTAGAATTTTTACAACAATAAGATTTTTATCCAAAAAGATTTTCTGAAAAAGTATAACGAAAAGCTGGACACATGTCCCACTTTAGGACACATGTCAACCATGCATGGAGAAAGCATGTGGAGCCATTAGGTCCGCATGATGGTGGTGACTCACAAACAAAACCACCAACTATGTCCGAGAAATTGGACTTCTTGTCTTGCAAAGAAAAGAGAGAGTGAGAAGGTAAAATTGGAGAAATAGAGAGAGAGCAAAAATCTTCTCCATTTCAAGTAAATTCTTTTTCAAATCTCTTAGTTTTTGTAATTATTTTCTACTTTGGAAAGTACGTAATCATTTAATCTAAGAGTAATATACTCTATAATTGAAGAAAGCTTAAAATACGTTGAAAACATGGCACGTATATGCCATTTTAGGACTAAAATCTAAATAGAGACTATGTTTTGTTTATGCCACCATATCCGTAGGTATTTTAGGTTTAAATACTTCATATGACAACTTTTTAATCCGATTCAAGTTGCGTAGAATAGCTACCTCAATTTCATATAACTTTGCTTTAATGTGTATTTTCCAATTTAGAGTTCAAGTTTCCCAAAAATAGGCTTGGAATTCAAGTCAGAAAAAACAAAATTTCTATTTTCCCAGTTTGACCAATTTAGATTAGAGCTCGACCGGATGAGAATATATGTTTGAGCCACTATTTGCTCTGGATCAGTCAAATTCTTTCCTCAATCGGTAGAAGATTACCTAGTTAAGCCACTATTTATTCTGGATCGGTTAACCTTTTCTCTCGAGCGGTTGAACCTTTCTCAATCAGTTGAACTTTTTTTTAACAGTTGTTAACCAATTGAACCTCCATTGTTGGCCTAGGTCTCTGTCATCACACTTATTTACGTTAAAAATCTTTAAGTAAAAGTCATAAACCTTACATTTTATTTTTTCTTACTTTAAGTTTATAATATAAATAAGAAAATACTCCACATTTAGATTCAATAAAAAATATAAAAAATACATTTTTTATTAAATCAAAAAGTAAAATTTTAATTTTAGTACAAAAACGATTTTTGACAATTATTTTAAAAATGATTCTTCTTGCTATTGAGGGTATACCTTGTAATAAAAATATCATAAAATCAATTTTGACTATTTATAATTTATAAAGAATAATTATCGAGAAAAATGGTTTGAAAAAAATAATATTTTAAAAATTGATTTTTCACACTTAAACAAATTTTATCTAAAAACAATTTTTTCAGAAAATTTTGTCGTGTAAACCCATTTTGTCAAATAATAATTATATTAAATAAATAATATGTACAAGGAAACAAATAAGGCAAGATTCTAAATTTTGAATTACTAATTATAGGACCGTAACTCGAGGGATTGTAGATTACATGTACACACAAGAAGAAGAAGTGAGATACGTTCTCAGTAAGTCTTGTTATGTTATACTTACTTAAAAATAAAAGTTTTATGAACAAAGCATGTATGATTTGGTTTATTAAACATGATGATATTTTATAGTTAAATACATGCTATGTTTCAAATGTGCTATGAATTATGAAAAATGATTACTTTAGAAGAATATGTTTTGGATGACACATGGTACGAATGGTACCCCGACCTCTAAGGGAAAACAATATCGCGAGAGCTGATGTGATAAGGTGGATCATAGCTAGACGATTATGGGTGATATCATGCCATATATTATATTTTTTTTGCTTCCTAAGTACTAGTGATCGTTGAACGAGTAAATGTGTTGCAAGTGTAAATCAAATATGGTTTTGAAGTCTTGATATAAGATCAAGAGTAATTGGCCTAGTTGAGCCAATGATTTTGATAAAAAAAATTGACAAAAGTAAAGTTATTTCATGTTGAAATGAATTTATGACATATAATTTCATGGGCACTAGTATTTTTTTATATAACTTGACTCACACTAGCCTAGTGCTTAAAACGTAATTATACATAAATATTTCAGGTAATGAGAACGAAGTGAAACACGATTGAAGGTTGATGACCTTAGTTGATTTTTGATGGCCTATGTCATGTACTTAGTATAAAGATGTTTAGTTTTTGAACTACATAATTTTGTTAACAGTTGTGCCATACATTGTGGCTAAAACCATAGTTGTAAATATTTATATTCAATAGGAATTTAATGATATTTGTGTACATTTCTTTATGAAACATAAGCTCTGATTAGTTTAATACACTTCTGTATATTACATTTCATTTGAGTATAATTATCTTGAATGGTAGAAAAAAATTCTAAACTAGTTGAGTAGTAGGCCTTGGTGAGTAGACCTGACTAGCCGGTCACGATGACACTTGTATTAAGGGTGGACTCACGTGTATAAATGGGTTGAGTCGTGACATAAACTTCTGGTCATCTTCTAAAATGAAGAAGAATTTCTTCTTCCACCCATTGACATTGCTTGGATACTATCCAACCAATGGCAAAGTAGGGCTTCGCCTTAAAGTACCACCACCTCGAGTTTGGCTTATGGTTATTAATAGATTGAATAAGTTCCTGAACTCATACAAAGAAAGGGTATTATTTCCCGTAACCAAAGCAACAATCCACCAGTCATACTCCGCCAACCGTTGGGAACCAATTGGGCAGGACATATGTTATAGAAGTTCAAAATTTTTCTAAGAGTGCAATGGAATGGGAGACACAGACCTGCCGAGAAGGCAGTCTCATAGAAGGCCACATCCCTGGATAAGACGACATGATTGTCTCACCTGCTCCAGGGAGTTTCATTTGAATTATAATCGAGAAACATCATGACTCCCTAAGATGATCTAATTTCCTTTAAGACATAATATTGGTTTATTTCTCTAACGAGGGCCTACTATCTCGAATTGGTTAGGGATTCTCTACATTTTAGGCCGTCTCTCCCCTATGAGGCACATACCTAATTGACGTAATAGTAGGGTCTTATCTTACATTAGGGTCCATGGCGTGATAGACTCTGAGTTGATCAAAAATCTAGGAGAGGGGAGAGTTATCTAAGTTAGTAATCGCTTTCTCATTGGACATGTGAGATATGAGAAATTCCAAAATCGAGAACATCCTAAATTAATACAATAAAAAGTATATCGAAGACTTAATGTCGCTAAACTGAGAGGGGCTAGATGATTGGCCTTCACATTGGAGCACTATTAAAGTCGTTCTCCTATCTCTAGAAAAGGGTAAGACCAATAGAGCCTTTGTCTATAACTAAACTTTATTCAAAGTTCTATCTTCTCTCTTATAGACTATTATGTTGGTACCAAGTCAGTTTAGGAGCAATTGTGACTATTAATTGCGTTCCACGAATTTTTACCTTAACAATTATTTTTATTATATTTTTTCTTGTTGGGGAGGATTTAGCTATACATACATGAATTTTGAAATAAGTAAAGTTTGCGTATCAATTTATTTAATTTTCTTGTAATACCTCTCATCGACTATGTGCTTATATATGTTCATGTTCTGCACTTGGTGAATTGAATCCGAAGGAATTGGAAAGTCTTCTCAGAGTTGGCAAGGGTATGGATCAAGTTT
>BRYE01000028.1:11218305-11220805 GCA_030159115.1 Actinidia arguta var. hypoleuca | reverse complement strand
TGTTTAATTCTTTTCTTTCTGTTATTCTTTTCGGTAATTGTGTATAAAATAATCTCAAAAAGCATGCTGAATTTGGAGTTCGCTTTGAATTTAGAGGAAATGATGTATTGCATGACTTTTGAGAAGTTGAAAAATATTCAAAGAAGGGTAATGGAAGAGGAGCAACAGAGAAAAAAAGTAAGAAGGGTGTTGAACCAAAAGAGAAAAAATATTGAAAATACGAGATAAAGGAGTTCAATACTATATGTTTAGAGGAAGTTAAAAAGTATGAAAAAAAGAAGTTGGAAGTGTATGCTTATTAAGTTGGCATGTGTAGTGGTCAATGTATATGTTGAGATTTATTACCGCTTGATTCTCTCTACTTTCTTGGACTAATCTTTCATTCATATGGCCTAAAGTATCTAAAATTGCGTAAGTCTTTGAGTTCTTATATGAAAAAGTCATCATGTCTAATTCACAATTGTTGCAGTAACTGTAAACATTCCTTTGTGAAGATATGCTAAATTGATACATTTTATAGTTTTGTAATTTTTGAAATTAGGATTGCTCCAATTGCATTACTTTTACACTCACTCGTATAATGAGCAATCCTTTGAAGTGAACTTGTGTGTTCTATTATTGAGAATGCATGACTTAAGAGTTTTGAATCAAAGTTGTCGATTATTGTTATGGGATGCGTAACAGTTGATCTATGAGGAATATGACTCTATTATTATACTTGAATCTCTTGTTTATGTTGCACTTGACAGTTTTGTAGGTTGTTTGGCATGAATGAGTTGATTTGAAATGCTTGCATTATATTATGTTGAGAAGCTATTTTTAAATTATTTTTGATATATTACATGATATTGATGTTTGTAAGTATCATCATTGGAAGCCCTCATGAGACACCAATAGTCCACTAGGGGTAACCTAAGGGTTTAACGGCTTGATGCATGCGCTAAATGCATTCGGGACTCTTACAAAATAAAAGATGATGTTTTGTTTTATCTGTTTTGCTAGGGACTAGCAAAAGGTTAATTGGGGTGTGTGATTGGACTACATAAGTGCAGTTTAAATGCTACTAAATCAACCTAAGTTAGCCCTAGATTAGGTTAATTATCCAATTTATATCGTATCTTGTACTGAAAGTTGTATTTGCATTTATTGTAGATAAATATTGATAAAAAAAAGAATTTGGAGCCATAAAAGTGATCCAAAGTACGGGCACGTATATCAAGAATCATCGTCGAAGTTTATCTCAGAAAATGTCAATGTTTTCACATGTAGCTCAGAATTGAATGAAAGATGCGCCATTGAAAATATCTAATAAAAATTAAACAAATTCACATCTAATGAGTATCGCGAGATATGAACTCTAAAAGATTCCAAATAAACTGAGAAGAAATAAGAGTAAAAAAAGTCAAAGATAGCTGAAAATATATACAGCGTTCTTTCAGTGAAAAAAAAAAAAGGAAAATGAGTGTTCGAACGGTGGCTTGAAGAATGGAAGAAAAAAAAAGAATTTTTGCCCTGAAGTTCAAACTCAAATTGGAGAGTTCGAACGCTCAGAGGTTGTGCAAACTTGAAAAAACAGTTACAGGCCTTAGGGTTCGAACTCCCATTATGAAATTTGAACTGTGAAAGAAATTTTTGGCCTGAGGGTTCGAACTCCCCTACTGGCGTTGAACTGTGACAAAAGAAAAGGAAAAATTTGGCTTGAGGGTTCGAACTCCACTACTGGCATTCGAACTCTATGAAGGAAATTTCGAGACAAAATCCTATTTTTACTAGGACTCAAACTGTGATGTCTATATATATATATATATATATATATATATATATATATAGTCGATTTTATGAGAAAAAAGACAATATTTTTAGGGTTTTTAATACTTTTTAGTCTAGAATAATAAGATTACTTAGGTTATTCATTATTTTGTAATTACTTTCATAAAATTCATGACTTATTTTATTCAATTCAAGATTTTTGTTCGTATTCATAGTTTTCTACAGTTTTTTTTTACGATTAATTTTAGAATTTGAGTTTTATTTGTTTGTACTTAAATTTTTACAATCTATGAAGTTTTCAATATATAGTTATTTACTTTCGTTGGTCATGAGTGGCTAAACTTCTCAACTCGAGATCGATTGGGAATCGAGGTTGAACAATGGAAGTAATTTTGATTTCACCGTTATATCTTCTTCTTCTTCTTCTTCTTCTTCTTCATTCTAGATACTTTTGAGAACCTGAGCATCCTATTATGTCCGGTAACGCTTATGCGTGAATACCACACTCAGTATATATGTTGCCTTATAACGTTTATGCGTGAGTTAGATTCAATATATGCGTTGTGCGAATCAATGATGCACATGCTTGATTATAATAACCCAATTTATTTTAGAAATTGAAGATTGAAAGAACCATTAGTTTTAAAGCTAAATCTTCCGAATAAGAGACTCACGACGTAGTCAAAAGATTTGAGTTATATGAAACCTCTATTGGAATTCTTGAAATCCC
>BRYE01000028.1:11190805-11205805 GCA_030159115.1 Actinidia arguta var. hypoleuca | reverse complement strand
GGGAAATAGAAATGGACTCATCATTATGTGTTTCCAAATCTCCAATAAATATGTGCCAGACCTCTATTTTGAGAATAACCCATGAGGACAACACTGTCCAAGTTTCCATATCATTTACACAATTGATAAGTGATCACATGGAGCACCACTTGGCCTCTTGTCAACCACATATTTTGTGATTGAGTGACTTTAAAAATAAATAAAGCATAATTTAGCCCACTTAACCACAAAATATGTGATCGACAAGAGACCACAGGACCATCCTGTGATACTACCACGGACGCGTTCCCGTGTGATCACTACTCTTAGACAATTTTCTTTTTAACAATTGAAAGGGGAGTAAAAATGGACTCACTTACATGCATTCATGTGTTTACAAATATTGAATAATTTCTCTTACAAATTTTAACGCGTCCAAGTCACTCAACCCCCCGTCAAACTTGTCGAGTTAAATGCACCGGAAAAATAACAAACTAGTCATTGTAAAGGTTGGCCAGTCGATTGCAAACATGAATAATACCATCTCAATAAGGACAGTCAAATATCAAATTGGATTTATAGAATTATAGAGATAGAGGTATAATTGATTAAATGTCTATCTCATATGATTATCCTAATCTAATCTTTAGATATATTTACAATATTTAAATTCCAATATTTATTTGTAATATTCTCCCTGAAGATGAGCATAGATCACGAAGAAATATTCATCCTATTTTTATTTTTTTTTCATTCCTCTCTTTTCTAAAACGCCCAAACTTAAATATAACTTCTCTAAAAACAACCCTAGCTATTGTCAATTAATTTAGGTTGACACTTCAATACAGTTTTTTTTGTGTGGTTATGTCTTTGCATTAGTATCTTGTCTCGCCCATCTCTTCGCACTTTCATGAGCATCCGGGTCATTATTTCGTTATCTCCACGTGAATTCGAGTTGTACATGTGGAGGATGGTAAACTAATCCTAAATTTTTATTTAAATTACTCAAACTTAATGTATCTTATTTAGGAGTTACTTTACCTATTGTCAACTTGTTTATAGATTGGACACCTCAATTTTTTGTATTTGGGTGGTTCTCACGTGAGAAAACCTAAACACCACCCATTTTTTTAAATTAAACGTGTAACTATATTCTTCACAAATTTCACTAACATGAGAAACATTTTTTCTTTTTCCAAAACGTGAGATTCTCTCCGGACTCTTCCTGCCAGCGAGGCGCTCTTAAGCCGTTTCAAACACGGAAGGAAGGGGAGGGTTTACCCGTTAATTCATACCTTTCGGACGGACGTTGTCACCTCTCAATCTTTTCTCCACCACAAATTTGTTGCGTGAGACAGTGGGCTTTTAGAAGAGAGCTGCTACGCCCCCTTTGACAAAAAACCCTCCCTGTCCCACACCCGTAAATAAAATTATACCCCACTCCTTTTCCCTCTCTCCAGCCCAGCCCCCCTTCTCCTCTCCTCTCCTCTCCTCTCCTCTCCTCTCCCCTCCTCCCTGTTTTATAATTTTTTTTTTTAGTTTTGAATTTTTTTAATCAAATTTTTTTATCATATTGCCCCCCACAAGGCCCACACCCACTGCTCTCTCTCTCACTCTGATTTTTATTAAATTTTTCAGTTTTGTGTTTTTTTTTAATTTTTTTTCATTAGTTTTTTTTTTTTTTTTTTTTTTAATTTTTTTAAGTTTTATTTTTTTATTAGTTTTGTTTCTTTTTTTAATAACTTTAAAGTGAGGGGGAGGTTTTGATATGTGTCAAAATTTTTAAAAAATTAATTAATTAATTAAATAAAAACTAATAAAAGAAAAGAAAAAAAACTACATTAAAATGAAAAAAAAATTATCCATTTTTTTAAAAAAATAAAAAAAAATAGTTCATGTATCAAGTAAAATAATCTTTTTTTGTCTTTAGTACTTTTTTTAAAAAATTAGGGTAATTTAAATTGATTAAAAAATTAATAAAATTAATAAACATAACTAATAAAATAAAATAAACAAAACTTATAAAAAGGGAATGAACTGGAAAAAAAACACAGCTGAAAAAAAAAGTTAATTGAAAAGAGAAAAAAAAAAAAAGCAACTTCAAAAAAAAAAAATTAATTTTGCTTGGGGGAGAAGGGTGGAAAAACATTTAAGGGGGAAGGATATAATGGTAAAATCACAGGGGACAGGAGGGGGGGCGCTGTCAGAGGAGGGACGCGTAGAAATTTGCCTTTTAGAAATAACTAATTATGTTATTACACCAAAAAATTTAAGTAATTCTAATTTGATCCGAACACTTAAACTAGTGCACCATTCAGCTTTTTTTTTAGATTTTTTAGTTGTTTTAATTTTTAAATTTTTAATCTTTAGTGATTTTTTTTAACCATTGATAAAACAAAAACTATACCTTTCAATTTCTTTTGACGAGTAGAGTGAAAATATTAAATTTTTATCTAATTTTAAAAAAAAAGTTAAAATAAATTATTTTTACGAGATAAATTAACTATTTTTTAGTGGGCTTTTTCCAACTTTGGTGAAAAATCGTACATTTTCATATTCTTGTCACAAACATCCAAGAACAAAATGATATGTGTGACTCTATTCTTTCATGAGTACTCCTTCAGTTCTATATTGAAGTGTTTTTTTTTCAAAGTCTAATATTTTAAGGAAATACAATTATTGTGTTTAATTTTTCCTAACATTTTAATTTTATCCCTATAATTATTATGTTTGTCTTTTTATTTTGGTTGGAATGTTAGTTAAATAATATATTAAAGAAAGGATAAAAAAAATTATGTATTTTTTGTTGAATTTTTAACTTGAACATATATTTCGGAATACTCTAAAATGAAATAATCAACATGAATGGAAGGAGTATGGCAAACATTGGGGACAAAAATACGTGTGACCTATCTTTCGTAAATATCAAAAACATCAAGAACAAAGATCAAGAAAAATCCCAATAGGCAAGGCGCCTTACTCGTTGGTGTATGGGACGGAGGCAGTCATACCGGTGAAAATTGGGATGCTTACCTTTTGAACAGCAAATTTCAATGAAGAGGCTAACGAGGTACAACTAAAGCTCAACTTAAATCTTCTAGACATCATCTAAGGCCTAGCCCATGCTCAAAGCTACATAATAAGGCTCATAGGCCACAAAACTACATTCTGCTTGCTGAATTCGTCTTAAGGCTCTTTAGACTGGCTTCCTGAAAAAGTTTTCGAAAACGTAAGCTAAAACTTTGTGAATAACAATAATGCATGAACATAAAATACCATGGATCATTTCGTAGCATACATATCGTAATCAGTGTAAAGCATGTGATTAAGACTTCATAAACTTGAAGCTCACGTAAACATGGCATACATATCTTGAAAATATACCGTGAGCATTCAGCATATCATGGCTTCTTGAAATCATGAACATATCATAGGGTGTAACGACTCGGCTAATGACCCTTGGGTCATGCGTACTAACCATATAGGTTATGGGTGGCTCTTTAAGCTTAAGATATCTCAATTGTAGAGTGGACTTATTTCACGTCCCCCACTCTACCATTAGGACTATCGGGCTTGGTTAAGGTTCCGCCACGAGAGGACCCCGAGTGTCACCATGCATACATACTTTGAAAATACTTTGCTTTTCACATAAAATTCATGCTAAGTCATTTCAAATCATTCTCCATGGGTTTGCAATACATAGCATAACAACATTTGCATATATTTAGAAGACATGTTGTTCATATCATAACATATTCATTTAATGCAATAAAACATAGAAAGTATTTGAATATACATAGTACGTATTGAAAACATTTCGAAAATACATAATTTTGTTCATGGCATTATGTTACTCACCTGGGTTTCCTTGGCTAAGTGTTACGTCGTGCGTCCCTACATGTAAGGGATAGAAACGTCAATGGCTAGGTATAGTAATATGGTATTAATTGACTTAAAGTAATATTACTCTCCGTTTATCTTAGACACTTTTGTTCTAAGTCAAAACCCTTAAACGCAGACCTAAGTCCTCTATTAGGTAGTTGAAGGGCTTAACGTACTATGGCTATGATTATGGAGTTCTAAAAAAAATGGGTTTATAACTCTCTGAAATTGGTCTTGGCGTTTGAACTCTGGTTTTGGCGTTCAAACGCTTAGGCTAAATGTTGGGTTCTCACTCTCTGTCCATTCGAACGTTGCACAGAGGCGTTCAAATGCTGAGGCAAAATGTCTAATTTTTGACTTTCTATCCGTTCGAACGATGCACAGAGGCGTTCGAACTCTAAGACTAAATGCTTAAGCTTTCCTTCTCTGTGCATTCGAACACTGAGTTTGGCGTTCGAACTCTAAGGCTAAAAGTAACTACCGTCCGAACGTTAAAAGTGTTCTAAAAGTGGTGTTCGAACGTTAAGGTCAAAAGTCTAGACCGTTCGAACTCTGTTCATGGGTGTTCGAACTATGGCTGCGTATGGCAGTAGGAACAGTAACTGATTTTTACAATTTTTACCAAAACTCAACCCAAATCTAATCCAATCTTTTCAATACTTAGGGAATACTATGAGTAACCTACTAGTACTACAATATCTCAAAATTAAGCCTTCATTTTAACCCTAACATGGTAGATCTAGTTTTAAATCAAAACCAAAACCCTAACATGCATATACATATATTTATACCATTAAGAGTGTTTATCTTTCTTCAATCTCGAGCTTAAGCTTTCAATGGCTTCCTTGGTTGAGCTCTAAGCTCTCACTCTCTATTTCTCACTTTCTCCTTCTTTCCTTCTCTTTCTTTTTTTCTCTTCTTTTCTTTTCTTTTCTCTCTTTCTCCTCCTCCAAATGTGTGTATTTGCTGAGACACATAGGAAATAATCCCATGTGGCTCGCCTATTTTTAATCTGGTATTCCCTTTTTATTTTTTATTTCATATTGTTGACGTTCGAACGCCCTCCTTAGCGTTCAAACTCTAAGAAGAAAACGTGAGTTGGAGATACTGAGAGTATAAAATCTTCCACAGGCAGTAGAGTTCGAATGCTCTCTTTAACGTTTGAACTGTAAGAAGAGTTCAACGTTAGCGTTCGAACGTCTCTTCTAGCATTTGAACCCTAAGAACAAAACTGGGCAGTAATAAAATTTTACTTTTAAGGATTCTTCTAACTTAGATTTGAGTCTTCTAACTTAATACTTAACCTCATTAATCGATGTACGGATCATGGTTTATGTATTTAACGAATTTAACGGATTCGGGGTGTTACAGCACAATTCAAAATTTAGTTGTCTTTAAGCAAATTTTGTATATATCTACATTTTTCAAACATATATTTCATTTAAGTACATATCCACTCACGTATGAAATGAGGTATATTTTATTTTGTCGGAGATAAAGTATGTGAGATACATTTTAATCTCGATTATTCCTTTTCAAACACAACTTAACTAATATCTACAAATTATCCCAAGTTCACGTCGGATAAAATAAAATATTTTATCATCAAGGGGGTTTGTGAGAATGTTCATCAATTCCTTGTCGGTATGAATATATTGAAGCTCAATATCCCTTTTTTGACGTGATCTCTCATAAAATGATATCGAATTTCAATGTGCCTAGTTCTTGAATGTTGTATGGGATTCTTAAATAAATTTATAGCACTAGTATTATGATATTTGATTGGAATATGATCAAAAAGTAAACTATTATCCTACATTTGTTATTTTATCCAAATACTTAAGCACAACAACTTCTAGCGGCCACATATTCAGCTTCGGCAGTTGACAAGGCAATAAAATTTTATTTCTTGCTAAACCAAGACATTAAGGAGTTTCCTAGAAATTAGAAAATACCACTTGTGCTCTTCCGATCTACCCTACATCCGGCATAGAATCCATTTAATTCAAAGGCAACTCCTCTGGGATAGAATATCCCTAAATTATGCGTTTCTATCGTATATTTAAATATGAGTTTTATTGCAATTAGATGCAATTCCTTAGGACATGATAGAAATCTAACACATATGCATATGCTAAACATGATATCCGGCCCACTTGTCGTCAAATAGAGTAAGGAGTCAATCATACCTCGGTAGAGCTTTCATCAATATTTTTATCATTTTCATCTTTGTCAAGCTTTATTGATGTGCTCATTGGAGTGACTAACAATTTTGCTCTCATCATGCAGAATCTTTTGAGAAGCTCCTTTGTATATTTGGATTGATTTATGAAAGTCCCTTCGCTTGACTGTTTGATTTTGTATTCAAAAAAAAAAAATTGAATTTGCCTATCATGATCATCTCAAATTTACCTTGTATACACTTAGCAAACTCTTTGCACATATTTTTATTAGTTCATCAAATATGATATCATCTACATAAATATGCACAATAAGCATATCATGATTTTTGGTCTTTGTGAAAAGAGTATTTATTTTTTCTCGAGAAAAACTATTATCATTTAAAAATTTATTTAGCCTATCGTACCATGTTCTTGGTACTTGTTTCAACCCATAAAGTGCTTTTGAGAGTTTAAATACATAATTTGAAAATTCATGATTTTCAAACCCGGGAGGTTGTGCAACATATACTTCTTTCTTAATGTTTCCATTTAAATTAACTTGTTTCTAAACAATGATTCCGGATTCAACTAACTTGTTTCTAAACACCCATTTAGTACTAAGGTCCAAACTTTATTTCTTTATATTTGATTAAGTTCTTGCATTGCTAATGGCCAATTTTCATCATATTTGGCTTCATAAAAAAAAATTAGGCTCTATTTGTGATAAGAATGCAAGATTAGCACATATATTTCTAATTGAGTGTCTAATGGTTACTCCCTTTGATGGATCACCAATGATGGTATTTATTGGATGGTTGTGGACATATTTCCATTCTCTTGAAGTGTTGGAGTTGTCACCACATTCCTCTTGTGATTCACGTTGAGATAGAATGACTTCTAGTTGAAGCTCTTTATCGAAAATACCTTCTTGAGATTCCTCATTTCCTTGGGTAATTTTCAAGTTTACATGTTTTCTTCAATTTCTACATCTCTTAAAACATTCTTGGAAGAGAAATCATTAGATCCATCAAAGGCAACATGAACCGAAGCTTCAACTACTAGAGTACATTTATTAAAAATTTGAAATACTTTACTTGTAGTTGAATATCCTAGGAAAATAACTCATCCGATTTTGAATCAAATTTTTCTTAATTATCTTTGCCATTACTTAGGACAAAACATTTGCACCCAAATGCATGGTAAAAGCTCACATTTGGCTTTCTTCCTTTCCATAATTTATAAGGAGTTTTCTTCAAGATTGGCCTAATCATGGCATGCTTTATGATAAAACATGCGGTGTTTACGGCTTTGACTCAAAAATATTTAGGTAAAGGGTTTTCACAAAACATGGTCCTAGCCATCTCTTCTAGAGTCCTATTCTTCTTTTCAATAACTCCATTTTATTGAGGTGTTCTGAAAGCCGAGAAGCTATATTCAATACCGTGTTCATCACAAATTTAGCAAATAATTCATTTTTAAGTTCTCGACCATGATCGGTTCTAATGTTTGAGATAGCAAACCCCTTATCATTTTGAAGACGGTGGCATAATTTTGTAAAAGAGAAAAATACTTCATCCTTATGAGCTAAGAACATTACTCATGTAAATTTTGAAAAATCATCAACAACTACAAGTACATATAATATTTTGCCAATACTCATAGTTCTAGAAGGGCCAATTAAATCCATATGTAGAAGTTGTAACGCCCTTAAATTGGAAACAATGTTTTTGGATTTAAACAATGTTTTTATTTGTTTTCCTTGGTGGCATGCCCCACAAAGTCTATATTTTTCGAAAGATATTTTTGGTAAATCAATGACTAATTCCTTTTTTAAAAAGCTTTGAAATAAAGTTCATTTGATCATGTCAAGTCTTCTATGTCATAGACAACTATCATGGCCACAAGACAAGTTCTATCTAACGATGCAACATCGTCAATTTTAAAGATGTATACATTTTTTATTTTTTGACCAATGAATAATATTTTATTGTCGTTATTGCTTTCTATGGTACATGAAGATTTATCAAAGATAATTTTATTTTCTTTATCGAACAATTGACTTATGCTACATAAATTATATTTTAATCCATCAAAAAGTAAGACATTCTCAATTATAAGAGAAGGTTTCTTGCCAACATTACCTATGCCGATGATTTTGCTCTTGCTATTGTCTCCGAATGTTACGTAACTACCATCCTTTGAAGATATAAATGCAAATATGAATTTGTCTCAGGTTATGTGTCTTGAGCGTCCACCATCTAAGTACCATCTATCTCTCTTTGATTTTGCATTAAAACATACCTACACAGAGAATTTAGCCATTGGTCTTTGGTATCCAAGTTTTATTGGGTTCTTTAATGTTAGTTCCAAATTTCTTAGGGACCCAACTTGTTTTTACTCCTTTTTTAGAACATTTCTTTACATAACATGAATATGAGGTATGACCATCACTATTACAATATGTACGTGTGTTTTATAATTTTGTGTACAAGTGTGTCCATTCATCTTGAGGTTTTAAAATCTCTTTCTTTTCCATTATTTTTGTGGGAATGATAGGGCCATTTTCAATGATGCTCCAACATGCATAATCGTTGGCTTGAATATAAATTTTCATTCTAGCCTTCCAATAGTTATATTTACTACCAAAAAATAGTGAATGTCTATTTGTGGATTGGCTTTCAGCCATGTGTTTCTATGATGTTGGGCATGAATCTTTGACTCCTAGATTGTTAAATCCTAAAAATATAAAGTTCTACTCTGATACCAATTATTAACTAGAAAGCAAACTATGAGGGGCTAAAATAGATTTGCGACTTTTAATGACCAATTAAAATTTGTTTAGTAATATATCAAATATGCACTCAAATATATGTATAAGAAATAAGATAAGAGAGAAAAGAGTATAAATGATTTATATTGGTTCAATCAATCCTTGCCTTCGTTCACTCTTTAAGTCCTCGTTGGGATTCTAATATCTTCAAGTTTGTAAGTACTTGAAAAGCCTTTACAATCACTAGAGTGTCTCTAATCTTCAAGAGAATTCCCTCTCTTGGAAAACAATCAATCGCTCAAAGTGATCCTCTTAGAATGAATAAATGTTGTAGCAATTAAACCTTACAACCTCTAAATAAAAGATGAATACAATGAAAGTTCTCTCTGGAGTGATTTTTCTCTATAGATCTTACAAATCCAACACACAATAAATAATCAAAGGATTGACGAGTTAAATGCAAGAGTTGGGAGGATTTAATTTACTTGGATAGATTCCACACAATCCCAAGGGTTGTTGTTAAAGGCCCAAGTTGAAATATATCAGTTTCAACATTAAATGCTTTGAACTAGCCGTTCTTCTTTAAAATCATTCGTTGGATCTGTGATCTGGACGCTCAGGATTAAAATTAAAATTTTGGTCGACTAAACTTGACTTCAATCATCCCCAAAAGATTTTGTTTGAATATTGGCGTGGCTCTTGGAACTTTAGTCGACCGAAATTAACTTCAGTCGTAACTTAAACTTTCTAATCAACTTTCGATCGTCAGTTCCAAGAACTTTGATAGACCGAAATTAACTTCAGTCATGGCTCAAACCTTGTTCTTTAACTTTCGGTCAAGGTCTTCTAACTTCGGTCGACAAGTTCGGTCAACCGAACTTGTGACTTTTGTAAAAGTTTGACAGTTTCCTGTTTGCTTAAAAAATCCAAAATTGTTTACGATTCAAAATGAGTTTAAGCAATTGTTTGATACCTATACAATTTCCATTAGCATTATATCATTGATTATGACTTGTGAGAACTCACGGATTGTAATTTGAACAAGTATCGAGTCTTCTATGCTTGAATGAGTTTTACTTTAAAGTGTGAGCAAGTCATTTGATTCATTTCAATGACGAATCATATTTTCAAAATATGCATGCGTGTATAGATTCAAGACAAACTTGTGTAAATGCCATTTTGAGTTAAGAGAGTAATTTATGCATCTTTGTCATATGTGAGAATGTTTGTCTTTATTTTCTTAAAACAAATGACTTTCAACATGTATATAAATGTAGTTTAACATACATAATTTCATTAAACAATAGCGATTATAGTTTTATGCTAACAATAATAAATTTAAATATTCCTAATTCACTTTCTATTTTTTGACAATTACATTGCAAACCAATAATCACAACACATATCCCTCTACCATCAATATATATATATACACATGCAAACTTATCAATGGTAACATAAACACAACAACATTTTTTTCGACATTCTAGCTGATACAATGACCCACTTCGTTCTTCCAATACTTATGATGGCATTCTCCTTTGTTTGCATGCAAATGTTGTGTGATCAAAAATATGTTAACCTTTTTCCATCTGCTAAGGTTCACAACAATAGTGCAGTTCCAAGCACACCGAGTCCGTTGAGTTTTTGTTGCCAATCTAAAAACGATGATCTTGGAACACATACACTCCGCACTAGTCAAGAATTTAACTTGGAATTCACTCCCAACTTTTTGGAAGAACTCTTTTTTTCTGCCATTTTTATTGAGATACAAAGGATAAAAGCTTAGTTGTTTTTGATAATAGGTTGAGTTACCTATGTTCTAAAACATTTAACTCGAATTACTATTGGGTCGTGAAACCAGATAGTTTCTATTTAAGTAATAATGCCGGATCTCTTGGATCCCAAATAAACTTGGATATAAGTTTTGGCTTTTGTTTAAGAGCCCATGTATCAATTGTTACATGCTAATGGTTGATGTACTCAATAAATTATTAGAAAATAAAGCACAAATGCCTCCTTTGGGTGTTTTTCTTTCATTTATACATAAGCTTGTTTTAGTACTCAATGATTGACATCCAAAATTGGCTTACGATTACCTTAAGTCTAAAAATTTACACTTTTTTAAGATATTTTGTAAGATGAAAATAAATGACAAAAAAAATCTCATATTTGAGATGGAATTTTCTTTGTTGAGCCTCTCATCAATGAAAATCAATTTAATATTAAAGTTTGATCAACTAGTATAAAAATTCCCAAAAAATAAATAAAATATCTTACCCTAAAAAAAACACCAACAAAAGCTCTTTTAGATCCTATCAAAAAAAAAAATTTATATTTGAAACGCCGCCAAAGCTCTTTTAGATCCCATAAAAAAATGTTTTTGTGGGGTGTAGTGTTTGAAGGATGAGAGCAAGAAAATCGAGGATAGACACTCGTGGTGGTCCTTTGGCGGCGTGGGTAGCTTCACCCAGTCAACCTTCGATGCCCTAGCTATAGCACAGACACAACAAATTCGCCTGCCAGCAGAAACAACTCTCTGATAGTCAAGTTAGAAGACTAGAGAGGTAGAGAGAGAAAGTGTATATGTTTAGATAGCCAAAATGCATGTACCTTTGTGAGAATAGCAGTTCTCCTTATATAGCCTCGCTCGATGCATACCTCAACGCGCCAACTACCGTGTCAGTGGGCAGGCGGCAGACCCAACCATGTTCCTACAGCTTAATTGGTAGCACGTCTCCATGTCATAGATGTCTTGTTCTTGGCATGGGGGCTGTCAAAGGAAACTTCGCCATGCAAGTTACCTTCCGTCCTCTACATGCTTCGAGATCGCTGCTCATCGTTGTCTCTTGACCAACCCTCAGCACAGTCATTCTACCGAGTTTTCTATATAACGACAGCTCAGGTATGATGTATATTCTTTAGCATGGGTGATGTCAATGCTTGTGTGGGCTGACCGAGCTCAAGATCGCGCCATACCCCTACCTCGCTTTGCAATGGTACCCAGGGGTGGTTGCTGCCTTAGTGTGCCCCGAACCTAAAGTTGTCTATTTTACCCTCTCATAGTTTTTATATTTGAATAAAAGGGGAGGAGGAAAGGGGGGATTTTATCGATTATACCTTCCTCTTACTTTTTTTGGTAGATTTGTGTGTGACTTTATATTTTGTGGTCATACTAAAAATTATATCTTCTAGGGTTGATGGATGATCATTCCATCAGCAGTTTTCATACTCAACACGAAGAGAGACCATCCAACTTGTATGTCCACTCAAATTCCTACTGCAAGTTTGCAAAAGGTGGAAAGCCACACATGCAAATAATGGGTGCTCAAAGAGTTTTTTTAATGTATTTTTTAATGGGCTTTCTTTGATTCCATTGGTTAACTTTCCCTTAGGCTCTGTAACTGTAGTTGACAGATAAACATTCATTCCTCCTATTTTCTCCTACTACATGGATGGTAAGATGATTTGCTAGTTTGTTGGATGCTTATAAGGTACATAAAAAATGCCCAAGTGGTTTGGCTTCTAATTTTGCACGGATATTAATTGTAAGTAGATAAATTATTTAACTATGGATTATGGCCTTGCTTGGGCAGGCACCGCCACTAGAAAGCGAACTCGGTGACCCTGCACCAGAGCTCGATTAAAAACCATCAAAATACAGACATCGTCCGAGCTAAGGCCACTTGTGCTCCCGAGATCTCTCTATCTAGTAAGCTCGGTGGAGTAACCGTGACATAGTTTGGACAAGGACCAACGATCGGCGGTGATCCCAAAGCGTGTCTGGGGATAGAAGGCAACTTGTGCGGCAAAGTTTCTTTTGACAGCCCCCACGCCCGAATGGAGACGTTAGCAGTTCGATGACAAATTGACTCTGGTAAAACATACACACACTCTCTATCTCTATACACTTTCCGATCATCTAACTTGACTATTAGAGAGTTATTTTTCAAAAATAGCTCTAGCAGCCGTTCTCACTATTTCTATGGTACAGCTATGTTCATCTTCGATTGGTGATTGATTGCATCAGGCTTTCTCCACTGTAGAACCACTATAGGAGTCTATCCTTTTCTTCCGCTCATCTTATAAACCCACAACCCACAATTGGCACCGTTTGTGGGAAATCAATTATAGACATTTGCAAAACCAGTTCTGATGGCATCACAAAGCAGCAATCATTCAGGCAATTGAGAAACTTGTAGGGAAACCCCTCATGAACCCAAAACTCCTAGGGGCAGAGGGAATAAACTATTGGATAATGCCCAAAGGACGGCCAGGGCCACCTCTAGGCAAAATCCAAGTCAGTTGTTCTCTGGAGGAGGAGACAATCGAGACATAACCATCAAACGCCTACAAACCCAATTGGCCAAAATGGTGTGGATCCTGGTTGACAACATGTTGATAAAGCTGGCCCAGGCGATAGAGACAGAATCGTCTAAAGAAAGAACCAAAGAATCAAACCCCCCACCTCTAAAAGGTCAAAATAGAAGGCAACACGGATCTCGTGCCAGCCTAGACAGCTTAAGTGATAACAAATCTATTGATTCTAGCAATCAAAAAATATCACCCATCCTAACTCCCTTCAACATTGATCTCTATAAGAATCTAAATGCCAAGCGTAATTGAGGAAACAATCTACGCGATAAACTTAACAGCCAAACTTTAGCGGCATCAGGTAAAGGCATTATCCTGGTGGGGTGAGCAGCTCGTGTGATCAAGCTCGGGCTGAGGGAACTAGTCCCAAGGTACCAGACACCATTCGCCCAAGACATCGAGGGAATAGACCCACCAAAAAAATTTATGCCAATAAAGTTCACACTATATGATGGGAAATCGGACCCAAGGTCCCACATCAGTCACATCATACAGATGATGGCACTCTAGAACCACTTGGACACATTGATGTGTTGGGTGTTTCCTTTGAGCCTAGGAGATCTCAAGTTGAAATGGTTCAACTATCTTCCCATGGGATTAATTAAAAACTTTCACCAATCCATCGAGTCGTTCATAGCTCGGTTCATTACAAATTCCAAAGCACCGAAGGGAGTTGGTTCTCTTCTAACACTCAGGAAGGGCAAAACCAAATCACTTCATAATTACAGCAAGTGTTATTGGAAAAATTTTAACAAGATTGAAGAATATTCAAAGGAATTAGTAGTAGCTAGTTAAAAGCTTGATCTAACTCCTAAGGAACAAATTTGGAAAGACCTGATGTTTTGCCCTCCAGCTGATCTTCGAGACCTCATGTCTCAGGTCAAAATGTTCGCCCGACTAGAGAAGGACGTCTGGCAAGCAGAACAAAACGTGGGTCCAATTCCCCAAGGGGAAAGGCAACTCAGAGGATGAAAGGACGGCACGATCAATCACGAGAACCGAGCAAGACTGGGGATAAATGTGATTTTCAAGGAACCGATCTACAAACTCCTTGCTCGAATCCAAGATAAGCCATACTTCAGGAAGCCCGAACCCTTTAGGAGAACCCAAAAAGCATAACCAATGGTGGAAGTGTTCGTACCACGAGGAGAGGGGACATAGAACTAAAACTTGCCAAATCCTAAAAACCTTCCTAGACCATCTCTTTAGGGAGGGTCACTTGAAAGAGTTCATGGACCAAGAAAAAAACAAACTAGAAGAAGCGAAAAAAATAGAGAAAATTGAGACCAAACCAAACCACCAGTTCGACCAAAACGACATGAACGACACCCTGGAAGAAGACTTTCCCTTGGGAACTATACACTAAAGTAGGTGAGTCCTAACCTTTTTGCACAGGAGACCTCAAAATTCAAACAACCTGAGAAGGTCCTAACATGAAAGTGTAATTTTTCTAACCAAGCTAATATTTACATCAATCACACTTGTCCTAACCTTTTACTTAAAAGATTATGTTTCTCATTATTATCAAAACTAAATATTTTCCTTAAAGATTAACAAGAAATCACTCACTTTGAAACTTTTGATTTACTCTGTTTTTGAGAAACGATCTGTGATGGGAAAGAATTCCCCACTTACTCAAGCACGAGCTTGGGATGACTTGAAAAATACGGGTAAGATTGTAGAACCATCAAGCATTTGGTTTGAGAATTATAAGGCAAGGCCAAAGAAAAGCATTATGCGCTATGAGCATGCCAAAAATAACAGATCCTCGCTAAGACATTACTTAACTTGTTTTAACAAGCTGTGTCAAGTAAGAAAAATACCCCTTCCTTA
>BRYE01000028.1:11090805-11095805 GCA_030159115.1 Actinidia arguta var. hypoleuca | reverse complement strand
ATAAGAAAGGCAAGACTCCCAAGAGGGTAAAATTCTCAAAAAAATAAATAAAAAATCCAATGCATAGATAGTCCAGCTTTAACAATAAAAAAAATGACAGATCAAATACAGTAATCAATCAAACTTTATATTATAAGCAGTGTAAGTTAGCAGTTTGGCATCAAACTTAATACAAATACTGCCATGGAGTATAAATTTGCCATGTCAATGTTTTCCAATGTAGCCTTTCTTCAGCCCTGTATGGCATGTGAAGAAGTATAACAAAATAGAGGGTCAAGTAACATTTATTGAATTTGCAAGCGAATCAAAAGAAATGACAGATCAAGTGACATATCAAATACATTAATCAGTCAAACTTTACATTACAAGCAGTGTAAGTTAGCAGTTTAGTATCAAACTTAAAACAAATACTGCCGTGGATTATAAATTTGGCATGGCAACGTTTTCCAACGTAGCCTTTCTTCAGCCCTGTATGGCTTGAAATTGAAGAAGTATAACGAAATATATGGTCAAGCAACACTTATCGAATTTGAAAGTGAATCAAAAGAAATGATTAGATCCTCTAATTTTTATACGTGGAGCCGTTCGGAGAATTGATTGTAAAATCAAAAATCTGAGTTGATTCATTTTATGGATTTGCGGAAACTAATTAATCACAAAAAATAAACGAAGGACACAAAAAGATACACGCATTTTTTTATGTGGAAACCCCAAAGTAGGGGAAAAAACACGGGCATAAGTCCAACAAACCAATTCACTATGCAAAATACAAGTTACAACTAACAAACCCAACCTAACCGAATTCACGCGCCCCTTAGGTGTCGAATCCTTGAACTTCTGGGTGTGTTCCTTGTATCGACCGAGTCCACAATATACGCTTTGATGGATGGTTGAGTGTTCAATCCTTAACACCTCTGGAATCCTCCGTGAATTGAACTTAGATCCACTCACCTTTGAATACATCTAAAGGACTTCAACTTTGATTTGGATGACGGTATGATAAACACCCTTGAGAGAGAATACGAAGCTCCATTTCTCTAAAAATCTATCAAGTACACGGAGACAATGGATGATTGATATAAATAGCTCTCACTCCAATTAGGGTTGTCTCCTTCATGTATTTATAGCCTCTTTAACCTCGTTCGAAACCATTTTTAAACTAGGAAATCCTAAACCATTTCTTTATAGAATAAAAATACAATAAGGATTTCGCTAGTTGGCTCGCGGGGGGGCGGGCGAGCGAACGACAACTTGTATGAAACTTCACTTTTGCCCTGTAGTTTCGGAAGTCTTCTGAACTTTTAAATACTTGCAGATTTGACCCCAAAACTTCTTCAAATTACAACCATAGGGATAGATTCATATAGTAACACTCAAACTCTCAAAATATAAAATACATAAAAATATTATGTTTTGTCACACTCAAGTGACAACACCTGAAAGAGAAATTCTAGGCCCAACAATTGTCACTAAAAGGGTGACAACACTTAATGCAGTTCAAGAAGCCGTGCACCCCACCCCTCTGGTGGTGGGTTTTTCATTGCAAACATAGTTGAACCAGACATAAATTTGGTTTGCAGAATCGTCTGGTTAGAGCCAGGTCTTTTGCAATGTTGATAGGTCTTGACAGCACTTAATCATCCAATTCTCCAAAACCAATATAGTTGGTGTGTTTATCTACGAATTAGCGCAACTACAGTTCTCAGTCAATTAAAGATTTTACAAATTCATATGAACTCAAAAAAAGGATCAGATTCACAACTGGAGTACAGATATCTAAACCAGAAGTAACAGAGTAATTCATCAAAACAAAAAACGAATAATTATCATCAGATTAGTATGTTTGTGAACATAAAGAACCCAATAATGCATATCAAAAGAGTAGCCCTTGTGATTCAAAGAAACATAAAATTACACACCACTTATCAGTTCAAGAATATGCATAAACGAAAAGCAACCTAAGTCGTAGCAATGATCTTTCGAACAAAGAAAGACGAGATTAAATATAGCAACTAGAGTTCTAAATCAAACAAAGCTTCTCACTTCCATCCATATGAGGTCAAATAATAAAAATAACGACAAACCAGAACAACTGCAGTTCAGATATATAAACAAGACGTAACACGAAATACTAAATCAAAATAATAGTTCAGAAAAAATGAAGAATTAACATCAAATTAGCGTGTCCTTCAAATAAACATTAAATCACGCACTTTTTTTTCAGCCGAAGAAATACACAATCAAGCAAACGAAATCTAAGTCGTCGCAACGATTATTCAAATACATGAGAAGGGCTTAATGTATGAGTTAAAGGTAACGAAACAGTTGCAGTGATAGTGAAGATAGTACAGTTGAAGCTGTAAATCGATGGCGAAAGCAGAAAATTTATGGGGGGATAGGGATAGAAACGTACCGATGACAGAGGGATCGCACCTCTGACCTCACAGTTCTTGCAACACGAATTAGAGAGAGAAGGAAAAATATAATTTGTCAGAGGTAAAGTGCATTTTGTAAAGTATGAACAGTGTATACTCGTGATGTAGGATTCGTATTTTATAACCTCACTACATTAAGTTCACCGCACTACCATTGTTTCTTTTTTGTTAAATGAAAGATAAAGTTTGCGTGTGTTTTCTTAAAAATAAATTGAGAAATCATTTTGAGAACTATTTTTGAAGGTTTCATCTCTTCAATATAACTTTCTTAAAATCTTGTTCGGTTAGAAATTTTAAATGAAGATTCTCTTCCAAATACCTTTATAATGATTTTTAAAAGTGTTGACCGGTTAGAACGACGCTCGCTCAGTATTTGTGTTTATACCAAACATAATTAGGATTGATATATTGTCGACACTGGCAACGTGTGTCGAACCCAAAATAAATGTGCCGACACATGCGCCGACAAAAACTCGACACCATTATTTGCTCGACGCCCCACACACTTAGGGTCGACGCAAGGTCGACACTACAAGCGTGTGTTAACCCAAAAATAGAATTGTGTCAACAAATCTCAATCGAACATAAACATGTCCTCGCCAAAATGATACAATGTCAACACCATAGCACGTGTGTCAAAGTATAATTTGAGACAGTGTCAACACTATTGTCATGCACGCAATCATAAGACAAATAAAAATTACCAACACCATATATAATTTTATTGCCAGTAGCAAATCAACATATTTCATCCTACCCCCACCCAAACAAGGGGAAAAAATCCCAACAAATAATCCGGCAATCTGGGTTGTAGCAACCTTCAATACTGCTCCTTTAAAAAAATCAATAAAATTTCTTCAAATTTCACTCTCTTCCTTAAAATATTCATCATACATTGGTAATTCAAATTACATTAACTAAAGATTGGCACTACCTGTATTAGGTTAACTCCATTATATTAGCACCCCTGTATTACTCGATGTTGCACCACGGTTATCTTCTTTCATTAGGGATGTGAACTTCTCACAAAGGTATGCCTCCCTCTCCCTCCTATCCAACTCATCCATCTCTCCTTGCCTTGTCCTCTCACCTTCTTCTCTTTCTTGGGTCATTCTCTAGCCTTCGCCTCATCGTTTTCATACAAAATTCTTGTACCACGTTGTACACATCCATGAAGATCCGTAACTCGTCAACCACACCTCTCCCGAACTCTGCCTCTAACTTCTTCAAAATTCCAACATTCGTATCCCTCATTCGGTCCACTGCAATATTCACATAACGTACAAATTGTCCCTACTTCTGACTACAGTTTCGATTTGTCGTTTCATTCTCAGCATTTCTGCTTTCATGTCATCCATTGTCCGACCCAACCAATCCACCTTCACTTTCATGTCGTCCACCCATCCCTCGAAGTAACTTTTTATCACAGCCATACCATCATTCATTATCGGGACAAGTCCTTTGATGGTTTAAAGTTCATCCATAACCTCACACGGGATGTCCCATCCTTAGTTTGGTAGTAATCGACTGATACTCCTCCCCCGTTTGACTGCATCCAACCTTCTCAATCTCTTCTGTTGTCGGTTCTTTTTCCAAACTCGACTGTATCACAGCGTTGTCAGCTCACCATGGCCACCTATATTTTTTTCCGTCCATTGCAATACCCAAAAGTGCTATACCTATATGGTAAAATTACAATTAATGGTCATCTTTCATAATGTTAACAGGCTTTATTGTGCAATGGTTGTCTGTTACATAATGAGGTAGCACTTCCTCAGTAGTCTCATAGCAACTGACGCACAACCAGAAAGATGGATTCAAATTCGCTATGACATCACATTCATGTTGCTTATCCACTGAATTCGGTCATGGAATGAAGAACATTTCAACCTGATGAAGAAGTTCAAGGAGGAGGGAGGATAGCAGTTGAATGGTCTCGACTCAACCCTGGCATTTTTTGTACCCCTGTTACTTTTTACTTAATATATACACATATATTTCCTATAACTATTTTATAAAATTCATTTTTGTAACAATAGTCTGGGTAGGTGCTATATATGTACAATAATTGGTATAAATTGTTTTAGTATGCAACATGTTTGTGTGTACACTGTTATTTTTTGTGATGACATTTGTTGGAATTGTCAATTGTGTGCAAGTGTTTGAATATGTCGACACAATTGTACACAATGGCTCTAACTGCTTTTAACATTACGGTTCAGTTACTTCGGTTGTGTTTAAACTGTCGTATTTTGTGTCAACACTATCCAACTGCTATAATTTTTTATGCAATCTATTTGAACGGGATCTACACACTTTTATAAAGTGTCGACACAATCATACACAATGTTGACATTCTCCTTGTAATACCATTCGGCACCATATTTTACAAAGCCAAATTCTAACACACTATTGGACTTAGTTAATGTTTTTTGTTGGAGGGTTGAGGGGTTCGACACAATCGCTTAAATGATAACGTTAGTTGCAATATGGGGATAAATAGCCAAGCATGTTCATGTAACCCGAATCGATGACATAGTATTTACCTGTTAGGCAAACACATGT
>BRYE01000028.1:11033305-11035805 GCA_030159115.1 Actinidia arguta var. hypoleuca | reverse complement strand
TGGTTTTGGGCTGGGGTTAGATTTAAGGTTTTTTGGGATGGGGTTAAAGTCTTAAAGACCTAAAGTTTTGTGTAAGGGTACGGTTTGGGCTCAAAATAGCTAACGGTTTGGTTCGGTTCGACTCAAAATTGCAGTTTAGACCGTTAAATTGCAAACCGAATCGTTATCTATCAGTTTAGTTTTTTTGAATCGTGAACCGAACCGTTATGAAAAAAACCTAATCGAATCGTACAGTTCAGACCAATTTGGTTGGTTTTGCAGTTCAAATTTTTTTGCTCACTCCTAAATACAGTTTCTCTGCAATCTAAAATTTGGATTGTTCAAGCATTTTTGGTCTATTTTGATAATCAAAATCGTTCATATTGTAAACCTCATCGACAAGTTTAATAAGATAAAAAATTATTTTGATTAATACAAATCAATAATTGATCAATATCAATTTATATGAATATATAAATGAGTATAATCATTTGTGCCACACATATTTATTAAGCTATTAATTTGAATCTGATTAATATTATTCTTTATCGTATTAATTTTCACAACATAGTTTACAATGTGAACGATTTGAATCTTAAAAATGAAAAAAAATTAAAACTCAAAATACGTGTAGTACACTCCACTGTCCAAACATTTGTTTGGATTGCATAGGAAACCAGAGCATCTGAACCTGGCAATTTCTCTCTCTGTTCTTGTTGATGACCAAAGATAACTAGATAAGTTCATCCATCACATATCTGAACATGCTTGAACAAATCAAAGTGTAGAAAGGGTTAGGGATTTGAATTATGAAGAAATTGAAGAAACAAGTGTGTTCTCTCTCTCTCTCTCTCTTATATATATATATATATATATATATATCAGATTTTCCTTCAAATTTCCCTCTTGTAAAACTGGTATTCGTATATTTATAAGCTTGGTTCTGTAATTTTTTGAACACTTTCATATATGCTAAGTATATCATTTCATTCTTGCAGGGTTCATTTAATCGTGTTTACCCCCAAAGCTCTCCAAATATGCAATGAAGTGAAGATTGAAGAAGACTGCATTCATTCTCTGTTTCACAATGCAATTAGAATATAATTTGGTGTACTATTTTTTCATGAACAATCTCATTTTTTGTAACCAATTCTACAATTATGTAATTCTCTCATTTTTGTTTTTGGTTCACACACTCTTTGCTCTGGTTCTCATATTTTCGTGCAAAGAACTGGTTTGAATTTAGACTGCTTAGAGTCATGTATTGTAGTGAAACTCATAAAATCCCCAAAATAGCCAAGGACTGCATTCCATTCTAGCAGGACAAATTGCACCCATTAAATGACTAGGACTGAAAGAGATTTCCCATTTTCACCAATGGAAGAAAAATCTGGATTTTGTACCTTTTGACGTTGAAAATCATGGACATTTCATAACCAAGTGGATGAAACTATTATGATGAGGGGAGAATCTATGGGTGACTCTCAGTCACAAGGAAACACAAACTAAGAAAAACAAATGAACAAGTTCATTTAGATTGAAAAATAATAGCTCATTTCTTTCCTTGCCAAAATAAGATCTGGAGTATTGAAACAAGAATTTTAATTTTCTTTGTGAATAATTTACAATTTATAAGCCGATGCCTACTGCATGTTAAGAGGAGTATGGGTGCCGTACACAGAAATCATGTATTTATCACAATTGGAACGGAAGCCTAAATAATACATCTTGAATTCGACTCCGTATAGGGTTTGCTTTTTAGATCACAGTTCCAACAAAATGAATGCAAATTGAAAACAGAATTTATCAAAATCTAAATACAAATTTGTGGGGGAGTGAGTTAAAGGGATGAGAGAAAGAAAATTGAGGATAGATATCGCGGTGGTCCTGCGATGGCGACGGGAGCCGACACCAGTGAGTAGCATTGCTAGGCCTAACTGCAATACTGACGGAACTGTTTTTGAAAAACGGCTCTCTGATGATCAACTTAAATAACCATAGAATATGTAGATATAGCTGAAAACGCGTGCCTTGAAAGGAAACATAAATTCTTCGTATATAGCACGACTCGGCGTGCTAGCCGTTATGTCAATAGGTTGGTGATTGATCCAATCATGTCTCTACGATTTAGTTGGTAGTACGTCTTCATATACATCACAGAGGTCTTGTTCCAAGTATTGGGACTGTTCAGAAAAAACTCCGCCATGCAGGTTATTTTATGTCCCTGACATATCTTGGGATTTCTGTCGATTGTTATCTCTTGGTCACTCTTGGAGTGGTTGCTTTACTGAGCTTGCTATATACAGATCGGATGTGACGCAAATCTCTAGTTCGGCCGATGTCAGTACATGGTAGGGTTCTGACTAAGTTCTGGTACTCGTCGTTCTCCTTACTTTGCATTATAGTGGCTCTATAAGAGATGACCCTAGTCTTGGTAGGGTCCGAACTTATAATATTTATTTTATTCTCTTATAAAATTAGATGTGGAATGACCATTATTAAAAGGAATTCTTGTTTGATG
>BRYE01000028.1:11015805-11025805 GCA_030159115.1 Actinidia arguta var. hypoleuca | reverse complement strand
ATTTGGCGGCAATCAGTTGAGTGAGGCTTAGAGGAGCACGGAATTCTATTAGTTTGACATTGTTTATGCATTAGACTAGGAGGGGTTAAGTTATAGGCGGGCACTTTATGGTAAAAAAAATGCCAAAATTCTGGATTAAAGTAGTCTATCCCTCCCAGCACTACCCTGCTGCATTTGCTATTTGAGTATTGGATAATGATGTTATACAAGAGCTACAAGAAAGGTAGTCCTCCTAGTCTTTGCCCTGTCAAGACAGGTTAGGTATGTGGTTTAGGAGCAGTTCTGGTCACATTTTGAAAGAGCAATGCGACACAATATAGATTTTTTCTCAAAATATTTGTCCCAATTAAAAGGCAAGGTTGGTTGTTTTGTGTTGGATCTCCAAGGGAGGGCATTTGTTATAAGTGTTTTTTTTAATATTTTTTTGGTGTGTGTGTGTGCCGGATTTTGTTTGTTTGAGCATACTTAACTTCCTTAGGATTTTATGTCATCTTTTACAAGGACTAGTGTTAGCCTATATTTCCGTTTGTGTTTATAATCCTTATGGAAATGGGTTAGGTGTGGCTGATAAGAGCACATCAAGAAAGTTCTAGAATTTTGGATAGGAGTAGGCCCTAGAGAAAGCGCATACCAATCCTTATAGACAGTATTGTGTCCTGCCCGTTATAATCGTGCCGTGCCCATCCCAATCCGACTCGTTTGACACTTTTACATAAGGCAATGTCATTATTGGATATTCCTAATAGGTGGTGATACAACTCAATGTTTCAGTGTGTTTCATGTTGTTTCGGTATGTTTCAATGGAAACATTTGAATTTCGGGATTCCACTAATGTTTCGTTTCGAATTCCTAAGAAACAGAAACATTTCTGCCTTTTTGATGGAAACAAACCAATTTTTTTTCCCTTGATTGGATTGGAACTTGGGCGTTATAAGTTCGAATTGCAGAAATAACCTTTTTGCATCTGGATGTAAACTGCATACATCCCTTTTAGTGCTTGCATTTAGATACATGCAATAGCATTTCTCTAGAATCCTAAATTTTGACTATTATTTTCCTACAACAACAAAGAAGAGTACTGCTGTTCGCCCACACTGCTTTTCTACTCTGATTTTGCATACTCCTAATGCCTTTTGTGTCTGATAACCCCAATAAAAATGTTGTATTGCAGGTCCAGTATTTATGTATGCCACAGGAAATGTTCAAAATTTGTATATCAGTGACCCTAATGTGGTCAAGGAAATTGGCTTGTTCAAGTCTTTGGAGCTGCGTAAACCTGTATATCTTGTAGAACAACTTTGACGCTTGTTTGGACTAGGCATAACAAGATCGAACGGGCAAATTTGGGCTCACCAGAGGAAAATCCTTGCCCCTGAGTTCTTCATTGACAAAGTCAAGGTAAATTTGTTCTGGAGTTTGATATTTTTTGTGCATGATATAAGGACGGTTTAAGTTCAAGGTCAGCCACTCAATGTCAAGGCATAGTCGATCTTTTTGTGACGGATCCGTCATCATCTATATAGTCGGTGCTTGTTGTAGTTAAACTTACATTAAAAGTTGATTATTAAAAAACAAGAGTTGACAAGTATCAAAATAGAACTTCTAAAAGATCATTTTTTCCAACTTTTTAAACTGTTTTTGGCCAATAAGAGCATCTCCATTAATACTTCTCACTTTTACTCCAAATTTTAATAAACTAGGGGTTTCCTTAATTTTAGGAAACCATTTTGTTTACTACTTGCCTGTCCAACAATACCCCATACTCTTTCTTTATTTTATTTAAATATTATTTTTAAAATTTTCTCTCTCATCATTTTCCCATCATCACAAACCCAACCAAATCAAAAACCAAAACAATCCTCCTACATAACCCAACCAAATAAAAAATTAAAATCGTTCTCAATCTGAATAATTGAAAACGAGTTCGGGTCACTCATCTACATCTCCAACCAGTTAATGGAGTGTTACTATTGTTGTAGAATTGCAGAGGTTCACAGAAGGAAAACCCAATATCATCCAATCTTCCTCTCTCATATTCAGAATCAAAATCAAAACATAAAAATACAAATTGATTACGTATAGAACTTCCTTGAATCCTTGCCCCGATTTTGTGGCGACATGGGCCTCCTTGAAGGTGACGAATCTCACCCATGTTTTCACATAATGGAACCCAGGGTTCTAGCGTGAGAGAGGGGAGGGAGGGAGAGAGAGAGAGAGTCTGGATATTGATTTTTATTTTTGGTAAGTGAACAATGCTCCCCACATGTGGGGAGTCATTGTAGCAATCTCTATTTTTAGGGGATTTTCTAGGGCGGCTGTTCGAGTGTGTTTTTGAGCTTTTTACTCCCTAAATTAGGATAGTAGTAGGCAGAGCCGGCCTTGAGATTTTAAGGGCCTCAATCGAAATTCGGAGATGAGGCCCCTCTATTTAGTGGAGTCGAAATTTTTTTTTTTTTTTGGTACTACCGGTAGTAGATTTTAGACTACCGGTAGTGGAAAATTGCAAAATTTTTTTTTTTTGTTGGGGCCCCAAAAAATGAGCTTTTGTGGCTTCAGCCCAGGGCCGGCTCTGGTAGTAGGGAAAGGAGATCTGTTGGAGATGCTCTAAGTAAATGTCAGAAGTTGTAACAAACACTCTGATATAAGTTAGTATAGAAAAAAAGCAGAAGTTACAACAAATACTGTTATAATGGCTGTTGAATTTTTAATGTACCATTAAAATGCCTCCATGATCTGAACATGTAGCAATTAACAAAGTATACTATAAAGAATGCAGCTAAAAAAACAACTTGCACGATATTGTGTTATAAACATGAGTCGATAAATGAGTGCGGTCTAACAAAAACAATGGTGCAGGCTATGGTGGGCGTAATGGTCGAGTCAGCAATGATAATGACGAAATCGTGGGAAGATCAGCTTGAAAGAGAGGGAGGAGAGGCTGATATTAGGGTTGATAATGATCTGACAAACTTTTCTCCTGATGCTATCTCAAAATCGTGTATTGGGAGCACGTATTCGATGGGATAACGTGTATTTGAACTTATTAGATCACTTCAAAAGGCCATTTCCTTCACAGCCATCATGGGCCGAATTCCATTTCTCAGGTATTATTATTTATTACCATTATTAGTACAAGTATCCGCTATGCAAATCTTGTGTTGTTGCTTTTCTGTCTAATGCAATACGTCTACTGAATTTTCTCAGGCATCTTCCAACCAAAACCAATAGAGAGGTGTGGAGGTTGGAGAAAGAGATCGAGAAGTTGATACTAAAACGAGTCGAGGAGGGTAGGGAAAAAAGTGAAAAGGATCTGCTACAAGTTATAATGGAAGGAGCCTATGCAGAGCAGCTTGGGAAAGAAACAGCAACTCGGTTCGTGGTAGACAATTGTAAGAATATCTACGTTGCAGGCCACGAGACCATGGCTAGTGTCGCTACGTGGGCCTTGATGCTCCTTGCTGCATATCCGGAATGTCAAAATCGGGCTCGAGATGAAGTGATCGATACCTTCCAAGGTCACCTACCTCATGCTGATTCACTTCACCAGTTGAGAATGGTACTAATAAGATTTGCATTGCACATTATTTTTAGCGAATTTTGTTGATTATAGAGTCTCTTACCTATTTGGTTGCTATTTTCAAAAACAGTCTTGTAGAACACTTTTCAAAAATTATTTCTGAAAACAAAAACTATTTCTGAAAACAAAAACACCCTTGTTTTCCTACCATATTCATTTTTGGCCTGAAATAATTTATTGAGCTCAAAAACGTCTTTTACTGTTTTATGAAAAATGGGTTGTATTTGAAAAAAGGTTACAAAACCAGTTAGCGACACAAGTTTTCTCCATGTTCCACAAAATGAAAGTAGAAAACAAAAACGATAACAAAAAAGTTATCATGACTACTACTTTTCAGTTGACAATGGTGATTCAAGAGACAATGAGGCTATACCCTCCTACCTCATTCATATCAAGAGAGGCTTTCGAGGACATGAAGTTTGGGAACATCTATGTACCAAAAGGCATCAACCTTTGGATACCGATCCCTACATTGCACCGGGTGCCTCAAATCTGGGGGGCGGATGTTAACGAGTTCAAGCCGGAGAGATTTGCTCATGGCATCTTTGGTGCTTGCAAGATTCCACAGGCCTACGTACCTTTTGGGATCGGTCATCGGGCGTGCCTAGGTCAAAAATTTGCCATGCTAGAGCTTAAGGTTTTCTATCACTTGTACTTTCCAAGTTCTCATTTTCCCTGTCCCCCAAGTATCAGCATTCCCCTGCCATGAGACTTACTGTTGAGCCAAAGTATGGATTGAATCTTGTTGTAAGGAAAGCCTGAGTTGGCTCATTTGCAAAATGGGGTTAGCACATTTGCAAATGAGCTCACTCTTGTGGGGTGTTGATGAACTATGTTGTGAAACTATAAGTTGCAATAAATTACCAAGCTTTTAAGTTAAATTAAAACAGCTACGATTGTGAGGTATAGTAGCAAAAGTATCACTGTCACATTAATTTTTAATTGATTTTTCAAATTGGAGCAAAACTTTAATTCCCATGACTATGTGTTCACTATGTGTTCACACTGACCCTAGTCTCTCAATAATGTAGGGGTAAGCAAGAAAATCGAATGAATCGAAAAAATCATTCAAACCAAATCAAACTGTACGGATTGATGCCGTTTTTTACTAGAGTAGTTTTGTTTTATTTTACAAAATAAAAACCGTAAGCCAACTGTTTGGTTTGCAATTTTAAGGTGATTATTTTGGTTTTAATCTGACCAACGACTATTATAATTATATAAATATACCACAAACAATATAAACACATATAAATACCGCATGCTTCATATACAATAAATCACTATATTTGTTGTTGTATCAACAAAAGGTTTTTATGTAGAAAAGAACAATATAATTCCAAATATGTACGATTTCTTAAAATATTTTAATGATAAATGTTGGATAATTTTAGAACCATGAAATAGAATCAAGTCGAACTGCATTCTACGATTTGAAGTGATTTGGTTTCACAGGTTCCAGTGATTTTGTTTGATTCTAAATTTTCTGAAACAATCTAAAGGTTAGGATATTTACAAATGATATTAGATGTTGTTCTCTCATGTTTCATAGCAGCATAGGTTTTTATGATATTAAATCCAACTCCTTTTCACTGGGTTCGGTTTTAAGGTGACGGTTTTGGTTTTAAACCGAAATGATCAACAACGACTATTATAATTATATGAAAATACTGATGGAAGAATTTTGAATTTTGAATGACATTGTCCATTATGTGAGGTTAATGGCTGCAGTTACAAAAGAATAATAACAACCATTATCACCACATTATGGTCATTAATTTCTTGCAATGAATAATAAGGCTCCCCACTTCTATATAAAGTTATTCTCTTCATTGTTTCAATCACACAACAAGAAGCAATAACTGAGAGCATACACTACTTTGAGAGAGCCTTTCTTTTAGCTTTTTGTCTAAAAATACTGTGAGTTCGACGAATCGGCTAGTGTGGTGCTAACACTATCCGGAGTTGTTGTTTTATCTTGGGAGGCGACATCCATTGACTTAACACACCGATGAGGGACGAATCAACTTTAAGGAGATTGTGTGAAACATGAGACTTAACTTAGTTTGCAAATTCTATTTATCTTATTTAACTGTTTTGTATTTCTTTCAATTCAATTATTGTAATCTATTCTTATTTGGTTTAATAAAATATTCTTGTTGTTTTTCTAAATTATGTATTGTTCTTCGAACAACAAAATTTAACAAATACCACAAAAAATATGAAAACATATAAATACCACATGCTTCATATACAATAAACTACTATCTTTCTTTGTTTTATTAATAAAATTCTCATGCAGAAAAGAAAGAACAATATTATGCCTGCTTGAAATATTTTGATGATGAAAAGAATAGTCTAGAAGAGAGAAACAGAACCGAACTAAACCGTATTTTACAGCTCCGTTTGATTCAGTTTCGTAGGTTTCATTGATTCGGTTTGATTTTAAATTTTCTTTCACCATTAAGAACGATTTGGTACATGATCTCCACTAAAACTCTAAAACCATGCCTACCAATTCAAACCATAAAGAAACAACGCAAGAGTCACGTTATTGATGAATGATCGATGTTGTTCTCTCATGGTTCATAGCAGCATCAGTTTGAAAAGTCATCAGGGGAAACATTAAGGCCCCGTGTGGAGTAGAGTTTTTTGGGGTGTATTTGAGTATATTTATTTGGAGTGAGTTTATGAAAATTTATGTGAATTTTTTTAAAATTTTTAAAGGGTTTTTGCTTACCCCAAACAGGGCATAAGTAGTGTTTTTTCCACTTTAATACTACAATACAACATGGTGTATATACAGTTGCCTTATTATTTAGGACTCTGTCAGCCTACCAATGTAGAATACAGGAAGAGTAATGGAAACATCATTGGTATATTTTACTATATTATTTGAGAAACTAAAGTAAAATAAATATTATATATATTTAGGTGAATTTAATAAAGAGGAAAGAAATCAAAACTATGAATAAAAACTTTCAATCCATGACTACTATTAATTGACCTGACCTTTAATTTGTATTTTACAAATTTAACGTGATGACTCAGCAATCAACACTATTTAGGTATTCGATATGCTTATGCAGTACAAATATAGAGTTTACGTATATATAATTATTAATTGAAACATCATTTCTTATTTGAAGAGATTAGACGTATGTAAACTCTATGTTTGGTTCGTCCGTAAAGTTCTCTAACGATAAAAAAATAAAAAATTTAGTCTGGCAAACTAACTAATTTTTTTATTTTTAGTGAAGTTTTATTTTCAAATTTGATTTTTTTAATATTTTTTAATTCGTCTTGTTAAGATAAATAAGAAAAATATAAATTTTGATTAAATGATAAAAAGTATTCACTATAAATGAAAAACTTCAAAAGCCATAGCAACTAAGAAAATCTAAAAAATGTTAGGCCAAAATGCACCTAAATTAAGGCCATGTTTGGAATTTGGAAAGAAAAAAATGAAAAGAATAGAAAGTTGACAAAGTAATTAAAAGAAGTATTTTAAGAATAATAATTTGAGATTAAATTATTTTTTTTCTAGTTTAACCCTAATTACCAATAGTAAACTATAGATGTTTAAAATTAACGGAACTAACTAGAGTTAAAATAGATCCTCTCTAGCTAGTCTAAACTCAAGTTAGCTAAAAGATAATGGTAGAAACAAATTCTTTGATTTTCTCTACTAATTCATGATGTGTCCTGATGTGTCCATTTTATGATTAGATGTAGTTCTGAAATAGTTTTTATCTATCCGTGTTTGATTTATAAGGAAATGAAATGAAAATAAAAATAATTATTTCTTGTTTGAGTTCAGAAGAAAGTGGAAATTAAGAAAATACTAGTAAAACACTTTAAATGAAAAAAAGGAAAAATAAAAAAATAAAAGAAAGAAAGAGTGAAGAATGTGGAAAGAGAATTTTAAAATGAAAAAAATAAATATATTTTTACTTGTTTTCTTTCCTAAATTTCAAAATGAGAGGAAAGAACTAAGAACCAAACAAAAAAATAAAAACTTATTATTTTTATTTATTTTCCATTTCTTTTGTCGTTCCAAATAGAGCCTAAGAGCATCCACATCAACCTTACTAAAGTTGAACCAAATTATAACTAAAAAATCACCAATTCTATTTTAGCTAGTCATTTTTTTAACACTAATTCCATCAGCCTCTCTATTTTTATTTTAATCCATTAAAATATTATTTATTACTATTTATCCATTTTACTCTCAAGTTTTATTTCAACTGTCATATTTTTGAAATGGTCACATCATTTCAACTGTGATATTTTTTAAATAATATATTTAAAAAAATTAAAATATTTTTAAAATGGTCACATTATTCAACCGATTGTATTTTTTAAAAGTATATTTTTTAAAAAATCATATTTTTTTAAACCATTATATTTTTAATTGAACGCTATACGGATGTAAGGACCAAGTTTGAGAAGTTAATTGATACAATTCGAAATGGAATGATCTAAAAAACTATTTTATTAAAAATATAAGAGTGCAAAATATAATTTATACTTTAAATAACTTGTGAATAATGCCTAATCAAATAACAAGTTTATTTATTTATTTAAACTAATAATGTAAACTATTACATGAGTTTTCATTAGCTAAGTTGGCTAAACATGACTTTTAGCTTAACTTACCATGGATGCTCTGAAAGTATTCTCATATACCAAACTCTCTCATTTGGATTTTAATGTGAATATAATAATTCTCTTGCTTTCTTATGTTTAGTGGAACTTTTCGGATTCTCTCCTTTTCCATCGCCACTAAACAATTTTTAAGTTCCAACTTTTTCTTTGGTCTATTTTGACGGATAACTAAATTTTGTCGCTTACAATTATGTATGAAGAACTGCTACAAGTGCAAATTACTTCAAATTTATTTGTCATTTTTTTCGACATTCATACATTAAATATGTCAATATAATAGTCTATGTTTAATAAATTTTTTCCGAATCTCTACTTTTCCATCACGACTAATCACTTTTACGTGTCAACTTTTTCTTTGATCTATTTTAACGGATAAATAAATTTTGTCGCTTTCCATTTTATATGGAAAAACGCTACAAGTGCAAACTACTCCAAATTTATTTATCATTTTTTTGACATTCGTACATTTTAATCAATATATAGTCTCTTGCTTTCTTATGTTTAGTGAAATTTTTCCAAATCTCTCATTTTCCATCACCAATAAACAACTTTAAGTTTTAACTTTTTCTTTGATCTATTTTGACGGATAAATAAATTTTGTCGCTTACCATTACGTATGGCAATGCTACAAGTGCAAACTATTCCAAATTTGTTTTTCATTTTTTTCAACATTCATACATTTTAATGTCAATATAATAGTCTATTTTTAAAAAAAAATTCTTTGTCTAAATTCTGTAATCATTGGATTTCTTTTAATTGGTTCAACAAATAATATATTTTTATGAATAATTTTTTGAGATTTTTTACACCAATCAAACAATCTCAATTAGTTCTTGTTTATAAAGTTTTTGAAATCATCAAAAATAATATAAATTAAAAAATATAAACAAAATTTTGAGATATTCAAAATAGTGAAAATGGACAAATAAATTAGGATAGAGAGAGTAATAAATTTTATAAACTTTTTTTACTTACTGATGCGTTATGTGAATATGTGTTATGGACAAGAGTACGAAAAGTTTGTAAGATCCGTTTGAGATAGTTTTTTTTAGATGCGACTGGTACTTTTCACCTAGTAAGGATTATTTTATTATTCGAGTTTTGTTTATCCTAAAAATCGTAATAATGAAAGAGGAAAGAAATAACAAAAAATATTTTAATAAGTTAAGAGTTAGAGTAGTAAGTTTATAATGGAGTGAGTTTTGTAAAAGTGACTGCTTAAAATAAAAAAAAATAAGTTTTTAAATCAAATTATATTCAGAATTTGACTGTGCTGACGTGAATATGTTCGATATTATGCCAAACTTGATAAAGAGTTAGTCTGCTGAATGACATACTTTTCATATGGATTGTGATATTCGAGTTCAAGTATGAGTGTTGAGAACTTGAGACCTTCACTCCTTGATTATGGGGGAAAAGTAATCATGTCTACAATTGTTGTCTTAATTTGGAATAAAACATTTTTTTAAAGATTATTTTAATTTTTAGTGAATTTCTTTTTTCATGTTTTGATCAAAATATTTCAAGTATCATTGCTAACAACTTTGCCATCTGTTTTTCTCTGATTATAGGTGAAAGGAAAATCATGTTTACAACTTTCGTCCTAGTTTGAGATAAAATGATGTTTTTGAATTTTTTTTAATCTTTAGTGATTTTTTTTTATTTGTCTTGATTTAAGGGATCAAAAAGTTTTTATTTTATTTTGCAAATAACGAATAATATCAAAATTAATCTGTGGGTTTGTGGGGATGAGAC
>BRYE01000028.1:11000805-11005805 GCA_030159115.1 Actinidia arguta var. hypoleuca | reverse complement strand
TGTCACTATTTTCACAAAAAAGATAAACCAGAAATTAAGAATTCCCATTCCTGTGATGCAATCTTTCACGCCCAGTTTCTATACACATTTGTACACACAAGCACAATTACATTTTCCCACATAATTTCGCAATCAAATGGAAGAACAAAACCTTAAACCCTAATTTTTTTCACAAAATCGAAATAATCAGAACCCCTCCTCACCTTAAATTGAACAAATTAGTTGCATTGTGGCAGGAGAACAGGGACATGGCTGTCAATGTTGGTGCTTTTGGGGGGTTTGGACAGCGGAGCCGCTGCCACCGCTTACTCCTCCACGAGGACTGAAGCGAATCTTCTGCACACCGTTTAGCATGAACATCCATTGCGATCGTTTAGTAGTGAATAGAACTAGCGTTTATATCCCAACGGGGTTGATATTCTTGTTTCTATTAATTTACTCACCGGAGGAGGTAAACGTGAGAAATAATAAGAGATGGAGATAAATTAATTTGTTTTTATTTTGAATTATAAATAAATTAGTCGTGAAAATTGATTTTTGTACACTTTTTTTTTCAATTTAATTTTTTTATCGATACAATTATTGAAATATTTTTCTTTGCAGTTAAAAGTAAAAACTAATATAGAATATAAATATAAATTTGTTTTGGATAATTTTATCTAACAAATATAAGGGAAAAAGTGTAATTGAAGGACAGAGGGCTAATTATACTTTAGGATTTTCTTTGTTTATCACAAAAGAATCATAATATTTAGTGAGAAAAAAAGGAAACCTAGCTACTCTAAATTTTAATATTTAATATTTACTTACATTAAAGTTGTTTTATTGTGAAAAAAGACTTCCTCTTGGTTCAATCTTTATAATTGTCCGAAAATTATTGAGAAGATCATATATATGAAAAATCTAGTTAATGGTTTATCAGCAGTTTGGTCTAAACACTTTTAAAAATTTTAGAATAAATCTTGAGTTGAACTTAATTGCTGATGTGCCTCTCAATTTGATTTTTTTTGGATGATCTTACAAAATAAAATATTTAAATCACTAAAATATATTAAGAGTGGCCCAGAACTTGCCAACTTTATCATAAATTACAAATATTAAACTTTGAAGAAACCAAATCTGTAAAAAGATTGGATGTGCAGCATTGTATATAGCATCAAGATTATATATCAAAAGACAAAAAAAAATATCATTTATATTTTCTTCACGAATTTTTTATCCAACCAAATATAATAGTGAGAAAATACCATAATATATTGTTCTCGTGATTGATAAAGGTTTAGTTATGATCGCACGGCGGCAGAGAGGGGAGAAGATGATATTATGATGGCGATGTGTGAGAGGGAGGAATGAAGGAGATGATATCACGATGGCGATAGGAGAGAGATATACTAATCATTCTAAGATTAGAGAAGTGTTATGATTTGTTAAAAGAACACTAAATAATTTTCCCTTGTAAACTGAGGCTTACTAGTGAGGGTATTGAGGTCTTTTTCGAGTTTTGTGAAGGAGGGTAAGATAGTAATTTTATCAACACTCTACTAGAGGACGTTGGTGTAATTTTCGAATCTTAGGGGGAAGTTTATGTAAATTTTCCTTGCAAATAATTCAAAATTTCATTGAACTTGAAAGCAACATAAGAAGGTTCGCGTTTATTACTGTGATCCCGCCAATGTAGAATATTTACTGTTTTATTTGAGAGAGAAGGGTAAAATAATTACATTTGGTTGACATTTTTTTATTACTGTGAACTAGGGTTGCTCACGGGTCGGATCGGATCGGGTTTGGGGTCACCCAACATCCGATCCGAACTAATCGGATTGAAAAAATTTGAACCCGAATCCGATCCAATGGATGGACGGGTTGGATCGGATCGGGTGGAACTTGGTCGGATTAGAGGTCGGGTTGGGTGAAATTATGGATTTTAGTGTAATATTTTATCGGGTTGGGCGGGTTGGACGGTCGGGTTGGGCGATTGAATGGCCCGATATCCGAACCGAATGTGGTCGGATTAGTCGAAATACATCCGTTATTCATCCGAAGAATGAACGGATTTGCTCGAGTTCGGATCGAATCGGGTCGGTCGAATTGGCGGATGGATCGGATATTTACACAGCCCTACTGTGAACCTGCCAATGTTGAATATAATATTTACTTTGTTATTGAGAGAGAAGAGTAATATAATTACATTTGGTTGACATTAATGCTAGTATATAGTTAGAAGTTTTATATAGAATATTACTAAAAATACATGGACAAGTTTAATTTTGTGGTGCAAAAGGATACGTGGTCTCTTGTTAAGAAAATTTGACGAATAAATTTTAATTATACTACTATTACTTTCTAATAATGAAATAATAAATAACAAGAGGGCCTAAATTTAAATAAAGAAGTGAAGAATGAGAAAATATTAATATGATAGTAGTTTATACTTTCATAATATATATTTCCTTAGGGGAGTGCAAACCACTATAACTTGAGGGTGATAAACTTAGGTCCAACTTTGTTAGTTTCAAGTTTATTAGATGCTTTAGTTTTCGAGTTATTCCATTTTTAATAAAAAAAATTTATTTGATCAAAATTTTATACTTTTTCGGTTATTCTTAACGAGAGAAATCTGAAAATATAAAAATTTTATTCAAATTTATTAAAAAAAATTACTAAAAACAAAGAATCCAATTAATTTATCAAGTAATTTTTTTTTTATCTTTAGTGGACTATTTTTCAAGTTAGATTTTTTTTTTTATATTTTCGGATTCCTCTATTCAAGAAGAATCAAAAAATTATCAAATTTTGATTAAACGATTTTTAAAAATAAGAAAAAGTTAAAAGATCCATTAACTTTGAACGGATAGATCCATAAACTTTTTTTTTGCTTTCCTTTTCCACCATTGCCTGTGGCTGTTTATGGAGGGAAATTAAAGAATTGTAAAAGGAAAAGGATTAAATCTGACTTGTTGATCTATTGAATTTTCTTTTCTTTTTATCTTAATATAACATAACCTTAGACTGTATTTGAATTAAAAATTTAGGACGGGATTTGTGGAGGGTATGAGGGAATTAATGAAAAATATTTAATATAAACAATTAAATCCATTAATTTTTTTTCCTATCTTATTTTCCCTCCACATTATCTTCAATCCAAACACAGCCTAAAATTATGTTGTCAAATGCATATTATCTCGTCGTATGACATAGAGGATCCGTAATTTATTAAATGGCATTTGAATATTAAACAATATTTGAACTTTCATCTTTCTCCCCCTCTCGTATATTATTCTTTGACTCAAGTTGATGCCGTTAATTGGGCTTATATTTTTTGGAGATTTTTTAGCGGTTTTGCTTTTCGAATTTTTTTTTCGTTTTTAGTAAAAATTTTTCTCTTGATAAGAAGAATCTGAAAATATAAAATTTTATTCAAATTTAGAAAAATTCCTACTAAAAAAAATTTTAACAAATTTTTTGAGTAAAATTTCTTTTGAATTGATTTTTTTTTCTAAATTAGATGAAAAGTTTTAGTGAATCCCACAATTACTTGGTGGGAGACCCAAATAAAACTTGAGAGAGAGCTATGAAGTTGTTTGTAACTTTGTAAAAGTCTTAACATTTGCCAAAAAATAGATTAAATTTTTTAGACATGCGTCGTCGTAAGCATGAAATTTACGTACATTCAGATTGACACATTTTTTTTGGTTAGTTAGATTTTTAATTAATTAATGATGTATCAATTGATAATTAAATGTACGTAAATTTCATATTTATATCATATGTATAAAAAATTTAATTTCTTATCAAAATTAAACTTAGTATTTACGTAAATTTCGTATTCTGACGTCTCGTTATTTATAATATAACCTCCAGTCTTGGCGTATAGAAACTTTGACCCAGAAATAGTGTGTCTTCAATTTAATTCTTTTGAAAGTGGTTACTGGTTAGTGTATTAGAGTTGACAAAAATAGCCCATCAGGTGTCCTCACATGTCAGCCTGGCTTTTCTTGACCTCATGGTTCGTTTATTTTAATTTTTCAAATGCATTTGAATCCTAATAAAATAATAGAGCCCGTGGAACGATAGTAATGAGATGGTGGTGGTGGTTTCGAATCGGTGGCGAATGCAGAGGCAATCTTAGGTTAATTTCTCTCTCTCTCTCTCTCTCTCTCTCTATATATATATATATATATATTTTTTTTTTTTTTCCTTAAAAAGGATAAATAATTTTTCTGCAAAGTGTTGGAGATGTGCGGGCATAGCAAGATTGAACGTGGCAATCCGAATAATTAAAATTTGGCATTTGTATCAAGATCTGACTTCTAGATGAGTGAATTGTGTACGGTGAGGGAACGCACTACCTTTTTTTCTGAACAATGATAGGTACACGCTCACTTTTTATACACACCCAGACACATTCTTTCACAAACACAGTGGAATCCGTCCTAATTAGAGTTTGCTACACAAACACAGTAGGGCTCGCCCTAATTAGGATTTGTAGCAAACCTTAATTAAGACGGGTCTCACTATTTTTATAAAAGGGTGTGTTTAGATATGTACAAAAAGTAGGTGTATACCTATCATTTTAATTATTTTTTTGCCTTGACATTCAAGGACTTCACAATTTTCTCAAGCAACATAAAAGGGAGCTAAGCGCGGGGCTCCAAAGTAAATGGCATTGAATGAAATTGGCTTCAAATTGAAAGACATTGCATAGAAAAGTAAGAGATACAACTCAAAATGCAAGAAAGCTATTACAATGGATAATTTAAAACCGGACTGAAAGATATAAAAAGATTAAGTTGCTGGGACCAAGACATAATTGAAAGATAAATTGAATGATTTTAAGTCAAAGTGTTGAATTTGTGGCGATGAGGTTTGTATTTTTTAAGAGTAACCTGTTTTAAATATTTGGAACTAGGATTTATACTTGAAAAACTCACTGATTTGGTATTAGAATGGTGGTTGAGGATAAAATCATGATCTTTGAGGATAAAATCATGATTCTTTAA
>BRYE01000028.1:10988305-10993305 GCA_030159115.1 Actinidia arguta var. hypoleuca | reverse complement strand
TGGGTAAGATATAAATATTATAAAAATTCCACTCAAAAATCCGACTTGACCTGACCACCGTCCACTATAATATCGCTGTACTGTTGGGGTCCATCCACGTTAAAAATTGGCTTAACTTAAAAACTTGAAGTTTTAAAAATTGACCATCATTTTTCCATGAATTGCTCTTACCTAATGCTAATGGAGCTCCCTTTCAATAGAGCTTTTGGGCTCCTAAGGATGGCTTTAATTTCTGAGTTAATGACTCTCAGAAATCTATGTATTTGAGCCCAATATATATCTCTTGTAGGTTGTGTGATAGAGAAAGATAGGAGAAAAGAGTAAAAGAGATAGAGAGGGTGAGTTCTAGTGAAGTGCCTTCGGGACAAGAGCTCCATGCTCGATTTTGAGATAAAAATAGTAAGGGTAAAATAGAGATGTGGTGGAGAGTGAGAAAAAAAATATTATGGTACATTCAAGTATCCTTGAGCGTGGGGCTCGGATAGGGATGTGTGTTTTATCTTTCTCACAATTGTAATTTCTATTTTATATAGTGAAATCTCTTTTCCGTAGATGTAGGAATTTTGAGTCGAATTACGTAAATTTTTTGTTATTATTTATTTTCATATATGTCTTTTTGTGGGTATTTTTGTAGAGCCAATAAAGATATGCGGTATAAAAAAATAATATCTCAACATATACTACCCCTAATAGTTATAGTAATTACAAGTATACTGCCGTATATAAATATAGTTAAGCTTTGTTTGGTCACTAGATGGATAGCGTGGTTTTTCTTTTCCTCCTTGGGAGTGGAGACTAATCCTCCTTTTAGTATTTACAAAAAAAAAAATTCCTCTCTAGCATTTTGCTTTTAGTGTTTTTTTTTTTTTTTTTTGCACTGGTTCTTTCTTTTAGAAATAAAATTCTTTTGTTGACAAAATAAATAAAAAATGGTAAAAGTGCTAGGCGAAGTGGGTAATTAGAAAATTCGATAGGGTCAAATACAGTTATGAAGATATGTTTTTTTTTTTTTTTTTTTATTACAATCCGAATTTAGACAAATACAGTTATGAAGACAACTTTTCATTGGTTGTTAAAATTGATATTAACACTCTTTTAATATATATTTCAAATTATCAATGTTAATTTTAAATTAATTTTGATATTTTTTTTAATTTATTCTTGAAAAACTTGATAATTTATAATTTCTTAATTTTATTGAATATTCATAACTTGAATATGTTATTGTGCATTGCTTTGATGTAGAAAAATGAATTATCAATTTAATGATACTTTTTTTTTATCTACTAAAATTAATATTAATAACTTGAAGTTTTGTAGACTGATATATTTGATAGAATGATTGTGTTTTTTTACCACCACCACCACCACTGGGGGCAGAGCTACACAAGGACATGGAGGCTCATCTTATTCATAATTATAGTATTACCCTTGCATAATAAAGAGTATATATCATTTGCCCCATACAAATTTATAAGTGCACATTCCAAATCTTTTCGTTTTAGAGAGAGTCCATTCTTTATATTTCAAACAATAAATTGAGTTATTCTCTCTTCTATTATGTCCTTTTTCAGAGCGCCCTCTCTCTCTCCACGACGTAACTCTCATCTTTTTCCTAAAATCTTTTTCCTTAAGATGTGGGAAAGGTTGTTCGTGAAGGTGTTAAAAGTCTTCCTCCTTTTATGCCGGGGTACCATAGTAATTTTACATTTTTCTTGTGCCCAGTTAACAACTTGAGCTCAAGCATGGCCAAGTTCTGGCCTAGATACACTCGTGGTCCGAACCCAAATGGCAAAATACGATTGTGGAACCTTGCAAGCAGCTAAGATCCCATTCGCAAACCTTTCTGGATTGAAGCTGTAGAAGTCCGGTCCCCACGTCTCGGGGTCGGTATGCATCTCCATCAGCATAAACCAAAGGTTTACTCCTTCGGGTATGTCCATGACTGCAATATTCACGTCCTTTAGGGCCTCCATCGCCAACCCAACTCCCGGTGGGTAAAGACGCAATGTTTCTTGAATCACCATCGTTAATGGCAAAAAAAAAAAGAAGAAAATTTAGTGATACGTCATCATAAACCAATTTGATGACCTTTTTTTTATTATTGCAAATTGATTGGATCTAAATCGTTAATGTCATTTTGTACCAAAAAATCCAGATTTTTATGCGAAACTGTTTTAGCTGTTTCATGATAAATGTTCAACTGTTTTTACAGTATTGAACTCACAAACTTCTGTAACTGAGGTTGTGTTCGGATTCCGGATTTTAAGAGGAAAATGGAAAGTAAAAGAAAATAAAAAAGTTTAGTTCCGAACCATTTAATCATTTTCCTTTTCCATTTCTATTTCCATTTTTATTTTTAATTCGTTTTTCTTGACCAAGTTCTCAATCCAAAACATTGGAGTTTTAAAAGCGTTTTTTTTTTTTAACTTTTGATGCGTGAATCAAGTTACATTTCTGTTAAATTCAAAATTTTACATGTGAGATATTTAATATATATATATATATATATATATATATATATATATATTATAGCAATAAATAAATTTCAAACGATACATTTGGTACTAGTAGCCAACAAATTCTTGGCAGGTACATACCGACAATTTTGGTAAAAACTCTTTGAAGAATAGTATTTTTTTTGGATTCAGGGATACTGCGGTCCCTGTAGGGTTGCAGGGACCCAGAACGATATCGTTTTAGGCGTGTTTTGTCCTAAAACGACATCGTTTTGATTCAAAAATGTATTGCTCCAAAACAACGTCGTTTTGATCCAAAAATGTATTGCCTCAAAACGAGTCGTTTTGATCCAAAAATGTATTGCCCCAAAATGATATCGTTTTGGGACAAAACACACCCAAACGACGTCGTTTTGGATCTCTGCAACCCTGCAGGGACCCAACCCACTGCAGGGACCCCGAATCCATTTTTTTTATACCTCTTTCGCTTTCCGAAGCATCTCGGAATCTGGGATCTGACCCTCCCAGATTCAAGAATTTTAGCACGTACACGATCCTGCCACTCTGGATTTGAAGTCAACAGTACCATGAGTCATGCTGCTGTGGTGCCAACGGTCTCCTGCCCAGCCAAGTAGATGTTTTTGCAGTTGTCCACAACGAATCTCTTTTTTGCATCTGGGCTCATGTCAATGTTCCCAGTCCCTTCAAGAACCGATTGCAATAGGTCCTGATGGACGTGCTCCGATTCCTTCCATTCCTTCACTACTTTCATTACTAGCGCGCGGGTCTCCTTCTTTGTAGGCAAAAAGCTAAAACATAAAATGGTTTTGCTTCCAAAACATTTGTCATAAAGATCGCGTGCACGTATAGATTCATCACTCATAAAATTGTAAATAACTAGTTACCCTAAATCAGAACCCAGCGTTGAAAAGTTCCTTCACCATTGCATCTGTTAGCAATTATGGAGAGAGAGAGGGAGAATGAACTCTGTATATTATATTGAGTTAATAAATAGTATAGACGAATCTTCTTTATATAGAGGATAATAAAAAAAAGAATGGTTTACATAAAGTAATGATAATAATATAAACAAGGTAATGTTATTAATTAGTATATATTATGATATATAATATATTATGAGTATCAATTAAGAAGATATTCAGAATATATTATACATCATATTTGGCAATGCATCCTTGAGGTCGCAGAGCTTGCAAAAAAATCACTTTTCCTTTGGCATAATTGCTTCTGAAACACGCTCTTGATATTACACCTCCGGAGTAGTCGAGCAGATCCTGGTCGATATATATTTCTGCAATTCCACCTCCGGCCTCAGTTTGACCTTGCCATGAGTTCAGCAGTATCCTTACCGAATACCAAACTAAGATTGTCATCAAAAAATTTCAGCCACAACACGTTGAGTAGGGGTGGATATTATGTTGGGTCGTGTTCGTGTCAGATAAGGATTTCTTCAACACTAATCTGACCCAATTATTTACTCATGTTGCCGTGTAGTGTCATTTCTAGTCTGTGTTTAGTTTGTCTCAAAATTTTTACTCTTAATTAAAAGTATAAAATTTATACAGATATATAAGTTAAGTTTCATCAACTAAATCTTCAATGAACAAAAAATATTCAACAAAGAATATCAATTATCGACACAATTACATTTTTTCAATTTCAAATTAAGTTGAACCATACTTTCTAATATTATGTTTGTATATTAGAGTTATTTCAAATCAGTGAACAAAATCGTCAACTTATCCTTAGATGAAGAAATAATCTCTACATGCATTAAACATTGCTTAGAATTTTTTGTTTGTAAATGATTTTTACGAAGTTGGATATCAAGTATTGAACAATGCATGTAGTGATATCCCCCGATAAAAATATCACTTAAACGTATAATTAATCATTCATTAAACAGATTATATGTGTCATGTTAGGGTTGCGTGGGTTTGACACTAACCCAATTTATTTATTTTTTTATGTTATCGGTTTGTGTCATATTTGTGTGTGTTGAAAAGTAGCCGACTTTAAGCTGTTAATTTTGCGTACAGTTTGAGTCATGTTTGTCAAAAAAATTCACCCATAAAAAATCATGTCGAATATTGGATAAAAATCAATATTCATTCAGTCTTATTTTATAACTTAATAAATGAGTTTGTCACACTAAATTATACCTATTCACCTTGATATAAATTAGAATTGATCGATCATTACTTTATATTCGATCAACATAATTTTTGTACAGTATTAAAATTCTAGATATGAACGTTGTTTAAAACGGAATCTAAAATGCTTGGATTGCATTTTGCTAACCAAAGCGCTAATAGAAGTCATTGTCTCCCTTAGGTGATATATCGCTACCTTGACTTTGTCCATGTTTAACTCCAGTGCAAGGATTTTCTTCTGATACTGCCAGAGCGATCCGTTAGGAGGCAAGGATGCCCTGCCAAACATAGGACTCAGCTCTTTTCCATGATACGAAGGTCTCCCCAAATTCAAAGACGTAACTTTTATAATCTCTTTCACTACATC
>BRYE01000028.1:10983305-10985805 GCA_030159115.1 Actinidia arguta var. hypoleuca | reverse complement strand
ACAAATAAATAAATAAGTAAATATCTTAGATTTTCTAATTCCCTACGTAAATAATCTAGCTTATATATCTTTTGTAACGCATTAATTTCCAAACCCCAAAAAAGGAAAAGAAATATCCTATTAAAATAAAAAAAAATTAGATAAATACAAAAAAATTAATTTAACATTGATAAATCTGACACCCTATAATAAAAATTAAAGTATGCATTTATATTAAAACTAATTAAATAATTAAATAAATCTTCTAAACTTTATAATCACTAATCCTGCTATAGTAAAAAAGAATGTAGTAAAAAAGAAAGAAAGATCACTATAGCGGTTAAATTGTACTTTGTACCCTCTACTTTCATCTAAACTTTACTTTAATTTGTTAGTCAAACTTTTCCAGTTTAACCCAATTATCAATGTAACAATTTCGTCTACTTGTTGTTCACTAAGAGATAATTGCCTCTTTTCATGAAGTTGCATATTCTCTTTTCGTCATTTGATTAGCTACCAGATGAACGAAAAGGATACATTGACAATTAACCTACAATTAGGCCATGTTTAGGATATGCTTTTTAGGTTTATATAGAGCTTTGGCTTTTAACTTTTTTCGTTTTTATTGAAATATTGTTATTATTTGATCAAAATTTTATATTTTTTCGGTTCTTCTTAACAAGAGGAGTCTTAACAAAACATTTTAAAAATGAAAAAAAAATCACTAAAGACAAAATAAATTATTTTTTCTTGAACAAAATCACATGCCACGAGATTTTGATAAAAGTATAAAGTGTAGTGTGAAATTTATCAAACAAAATATGGTCAATGTATTTTAATTTTTCATTAATGATTTTGTTGTGAAAATTAAATTCAAGCTTATCTCATCCTTGTTGTCATTTACCTCATCTCTTTTTTTTATTAATGATGCTGTTGAGAAAATTAGTTCATGCTTACCCATTTTTTGTCCTCTTTATGAGCTTACAAATTGTGTAAGAAAATTGCCAAATGTGTCATCATAATGTGGTACCAAACAAAATTCTAAGCTTTATTGTCACTTCTACCCAATTAAAAAATATAGAGGGAAAATCTCACTTTGCCCCCCTATAGTATATGTCATGTGCGGATTACCCCTCATATTTATTTATCACCACATAACTTCCTATATGATTTGTGGACTAAAGTGCAAAGACTTATTTTTTATCCAAACAAACGGCATACGAGTCTCACTTGAGCAAATTAATGGACAGTGAGCCATGTTTTCAAGATAAAAATGGACTCATAAAATTGTTAAATTTTAAATTATTTGTCACTTTCAAAAACAATCTTAATAATCCCTCCTCTCTCTCCACCTCCACCCCTCACTCCTCTCCTACCACCACAGTCAAAAAGAGAGAGAGAGAGAGAGAGAGAGAGAGAGAGAGAGAGGCATTACACTTATTTGGGCTTATACATCTATACATATATGTGTGTATATATATAGAGATGTGTGGATTTAGTTCATTAGAGAGAATATGAGGGTATTAAAGTTAATTTATAGCTTTCATTAACAATGTCAGAGCACAGATTGTTCTACAAACCATATAGAGTTATATGGTAATAAATAAACGAGAGGGATGCAAAGTGAAATTTTTCCAAATATAAAATCAAAGGACCAACGCACTTTTTGAACTGAAGAATCCAATCAGTGCACAACCGTAAATTGATTTTTCCCAAATGCTTCGGTTTATCCGATTAAAAACAACAACTAATTATAATGTTTTTTTTTTTAATTTTCTAATTATGCTATTTATAAGTAGAGTTAAAAGCCCTTTATGTTGTTGCCATACCAACACTTTTCAAGTTCCGCAAACACACAGAAGAAATAGAGTTGTGAATTTGGAAGTTTCTTCATTGTTGGCTGAGAAAAAGGAAGTGAAATAGGTAAATTCCTATGATATTAATTTCATATGCATTTTTTTTTCTTTTTCTTTGCTTTTTTTGGCTCAAATACATATTCTTATTCATGGCTTCTTTCTACTCTTTTCTAAGGCAAAACGTAATTTCATGAGTTTAGATTTAGTTAAAATACATGTATATGTATGATTTACTTGGTTTGTATTTAGATTAGTGAATTGTTAGGTAAAAGGAAAGGTAAGAGAAATATGCTTTGAATTTGTGCAGAAAACTTTCTTACATTTTCTTTTCCGACCACAAATTATTTATCCAAACACAGCCTTTAAGGATTGAGAATTTATTCATTGTCGATATAAACTTTTCCGGCGTGAGATGATCGTGAATCCTAAAACATTTATGGTGAGGCTCACGGTAAAAGTCATTTTCTCTCTTATTGGTTCTTGTATCAAGATCTACTGTTAAGTAGACTCTACTCAAATATAAAATAAATAAACGAGGTTTATAGGTGGTTGAATAAAATTGAATTGTCTCTTATTAGACTATAGAAATTGTTTACTCATTATTTTTTAAAATAAAACATTTTAATAGATATTTTTTGGATGCATTTTCTTTTTTGTATAATTTT
>BRYE01000028.1:10963305-10973305 GCA_030159115.1 Actinidia arguta var. hypoleuca | reverse complement strand
TAGAAATCAAAATTTTCATGAAATGAGTGGTTGAATGCAATTAGTGGCTTTGAGATATTTTATCAAATACTTAGAGTGCAAGGAAACTAAACATCACATTTATCAAGTCAAGTTTTTTGACATATAATTAAAGATGTATACAACTTTAATTAAGACCAAAAGATTTTATCATTATTCACTCACTCGGAAACAAACATTGAAACCATTTGAGGAGAAAAAACACAAAACCTTGATAATATAAAGGAATTTAACTATTGGACCAAGTGCCAACTACTTATCATGAAGAACTCATCATCAATGGTAGATCAACCAACAAGAACGGCAAAGCAATAAGCAAGAACAAAAGTAAAAGCAAGAACAAGAACAAGAACTAAAACTTAGAACAATAGAAGTAAAAACAAATAGTTGGAATTAAATATACTTGAAATTGAATCTAAAGAGTACTTACCAGTGCTTAAAAATAAATAAAAAGGGAGAGAAAGATTATAAGCAATGGATATCACCAACCTAAACTTCTTATTCTTCTCTCTCTACATACTAAGCCTAACCCTATAAATGAAAAGGGCAAAGGTTGAAAGTCCCAAAAAGTTCTCTCCAAATCTAAGTATAAGAGTTTATATAAGCTCCAAAAATGCTTTAGCAAAATGACCTAAAATCCCCTAAAAAAGTGCATACAAAGCTAAAAATGTTTTCTGCTAGAGCATGTGCTATCGATAGTACTCAAAGCTATTACCAGTAGAAGTTAAAAATTGTATACCTCTAGTTGAAGTTCTACTGGTAGTGCAAAAAGTCACTATCAGGAGAAGCTGAAAAAGCTCTGCCACTAAATAAGACTCTACCGTTAGTGCAAAAAGTCAGTTTAAAAAATTCATTGGACTCTTTCTTGGGATTGGGCTTTGATTCTTTCACATCATCATCTTGGGACTTCTTTCGGCCACCAAAAAATATTTTCCTCCTCGATACCTTCAAAGATGGCCAAAATGGCTTCTATATGCTCAAATTTTCTACAAAATCAAAAATATGACTTGCAAACAAATAATAATTAAACTAATTGATTAAATACGTGCAAATGTACAACAATGTAGTAAAATATATCTATAACACGTAATAATATGTTATAATCAATATGAAAACAATGTCATTAGTGGTTAATAAATCACTATAAATCATGATCATTGTGCGAAGTCCTCGTGTGAAAGGAGAGAACATTGACTGATTCGGAAGTACTTATTGTTCAGTTGTCCAAGCTAGTCTCATCATTCTTCTTTTTCTTTTTTGTGGGTTAGAGAGATAATGGAAGGAAAATCGAGGATAAACACTCGTGGTGGTCTTGCGACGGAGCTGAGAGCTAGCACCTGACAGTAATGCGACAACGTCCTAGTTGCAGCACAAAAGAGTGAGAACCACCGCCGGAGCTGTTTTCAGAAAACAGTTCTTCGACGATCAAACTAGATGATCGGAGTTGAAGTGTAGAGAAAGAAAGTGCATATATTTTTAGGCTCGAATGCACCTATCTTTGAAAGAAAGAAAGGTTGATTTTATGTATCACAGCTTAACGTGTGCCTTGATGTGCTAACTGTCGCTAGCTGTCTTGTCACTGGATAGACTACAGCTCGGCGGGTACCCATACGCACTGACCGTTGTGTCAGTGAGTAGGCGATTGACATAACCATGCTCCTAGGGCCTGGCTGGTAGCCTTTCATCATTCCGCTAACGTCTCCATCTAGGCATGGGGGCTGTCAGAAGAAACTTCAACGTGCAAGTCACCTTCTGTCCCTTGGCATCCTTTGGGATTGCCTCTAGCCGTTGCCCCTTGTCCAAGCTATATAGAAACAATTCATAGATAACGATGGCCTGAGCTCGAGCAGTGCGGTGCAACAGTGTCTGCACCAAGCTCCGGTGTGAAGGGCCACCGAGCTTACTTCAGAGTGATAGCTCGTTGGAGATCTTGACCCTAGCAAGGTCAAATTTTGTCATTGTATAATTTGCCTCTTTACAATTGTCCCTCAGTTCGCATGGGTTGGTCTAATACTTTGCCGAGGTCATGTGAACTAGATATGTTCAAGCTTAGTTGGTTTCGGTGGCGGCTGCCTGCGCATGAATTTCTTTTTCAACTTTCCGTATTCTCAACTGCAGTCATTATGCCTTCCATTCTGGTTGCTGGCTCTTCGCCTCCCATCTTAATGATGGACACTTTGTCTTCCATTCAACTGCGGTCTCTTTGCCTCCCGTCTTAATGACGGGCGTTTCGTCTTCCATGCGACTGTGGTCTTTTTGCCTCCCATCTGACCCTATTTAAACGTAGGGCCTTGAGGGATTTCCTCAGAGTGAAAATGAGAGTCCTTTATTTTCACGATTGTCCTCTGATCGCGGCGACTGTTCTCCGGCTTTCGGATGGTTACTCCACTCCAGGTGCAAAATGAGTTCTCTCTTTGTCTGAGCTCTAATTTGGGAGAGCTTTCTTAAATCATCATTCAAGGCAGCGAACTCTCCTATAGCTAATAAATATCTGTGTCGATCAGTAAGTGATTTCTTGTATCTAATAACCACTCTCTTGTGAGCAATAAAATGCTTCCTTGTAGTTGATAAACAATATGCTGCGAGCAGCGAGTGGTATGTACATTCGCATTTTCCGGCATGTACATTTGCCCTTGTTGGCATGTGATTCTCCGGGCGTCAACCTCATCAAAAAATATTGCCATGCAATTACCTATTCTGTCGACCGAGGTCAAATCCAACATGAAGTCTGGGCGATTTCGTTCCTGGTTGATCATATCCATTCTCTGGGTAACTATCCACGAAGATCCTCCAGCACAGCTCGGTCATCTTTTAGGAGTGTTGCAGCTCGGTTGTCTTTCTAGAATAGATTTTGTACTTGCATAGTCTTGTAGTTGAACGATCTTATACTTGAACGATTCTATGTAATGAATGGCTTCTAGTCTTTAAATCAAACGATTTTGTACTTGAACGATTCTCTGTAATGAATGACTTCATCTGCTTGAACCTCGTTTGCAATTTAATTTATATCACCAAATTTTTACTTCATTGTGTGCCCCGAAGTATACTTAAACAGGATTCTTAAGGCTGAACTCGGATATTAAACTGAGTTTGGCCAAATTTATAAAATTCTTTGCTAAGTATACTTAAATAATCGTAGAGTTTAGAACTAATTGTAGCTCGGCTAACTCTTTAAAAATAGATTTTTGGCATAAACTTGAACAGACTCGCGGGACATAGTTTAGAGCTCCTTCGAGCTTGGCTAACCCGTTCTTAGAATCTTGGCCAGCATACTAATCAAACCTCACAGGAAGGAGTTTGGAGCTCGCATAGAGCTCGGTTAACCCCTCCCAAAAAATTTTGCTAAGTGGTTCAATCTTGCGGGAAAGAGTTCGGATCTCCTTCGAGCTCGACTAACCCATCTTTGGAATTTTGCCCAGTGTACTTAGCAAACCTCATGGGGTGGAGTTTGGAGCTCCTTTGAGCTCGGCAAACCCCTCCCCCAAATTTTTTTTTGCTAAGTTAAACAACCTTACAAGATAGTGTTCAGAGGTCCTTCAAGCTTGGCTAACCCATCCTTGGAATTTGTCCAGCATACTTAGCAAACCTCACGGGACATAGTTTGGAGCTCGCGTAGAGCTTGGCTAACCCTTCCTAAAAATTTTTCTAAGTGTGGCAATCTTGTGGGATAGAGTTCTGAGCTCTTTCGAGCTCGGCTAACCCATCCTTAGAATTTTGCCCAACGTACTTAGCAAACCTCACGAGCCGAAGTTCGGAGCTCACTTTTTTTGGTGAACTCATGGCATCTTGCTCCGTATAAGGCCAGAAATAGCCATGGAAAACAACTTTTCTAACCAATGATCTCGCCCCTTGAGTGGTTTCTGTAGTTGCCTTTATGAATTTCTCTAAGTACATAATTTGTTTCCTCTAGTCAGAGACATCTCATGCATAGTTATCAGAACCAAACCGGACATTGAACCGGTCAAGGCACCGGTTCAACAGTTCACTGGTTCAACCGGTCTTATAATTAATAAATAATAAAAATATTTTTTTATTATAAATAATAAGAAAGAAAATTTTTTTTACCCCTTCAATTACTATGTAGATGTTTGAAAGTTGATTATGAAAAATATATTTAAAAATATAAAAATATTACATGAAAAATTATTATTTTTATATTTCAAAAATCGTTTTGCGAAAATTTTGTGGTGATTTCAAATAGTTTTAGCAATTTTTATTGAGATTAGAGATTCTTCGATCGGATTTTGCGTAGATTGTTCGAGATTGATGCGATTGTGTCTCTCGTTGAGGTTCTTGATCGTGATTTTCTTCAAATTGATAATTTAAATATTGATCTCAAAAGATTGAAAAAAAAATTTGTTATAAAAAAAATTGATCAAAATTTTTGACAATTTTTTTAAGATTGTAAAAATATTACATGAAATATTACGAATTTTTAGGGTTGTCAAAATATTACAAAATTTTTAAAATTTTTAAAATTTTTTGATAGATTTTATTTATAGAAATTTTGATTTTTTTTAAAAAAATATTAATCTATTAAAAAAAGGGCTAATTTTTCGGTTAAAATATCAGCCGGTTTGACAAAATACCGGCCGGTTCTACCCGTTCAAACCGGTTCACTTGCATTTCCAGTAAAATATGTTTACTAAACTAATTAAGTGTCCGATTCGCGATTAAACTAATTAAGTGTCCGGTTCCAACCTCAACATAGTTTAATAACCCACTAGACATGAACCCGACTTTCGGGGTAAATATATTAGGAAAAAAAATGAAAGGATAAAAAAAATAACTCAGCTCCTCTTTGCATATATATATAATTAGATATAAATTAATGTCAATCAATATTAATTTATATCAAAAAAATAAATATAATTATGTATATCAATCTCATTTAGTTATGAAATAGTACCGAATGAATATTTATTTGTATCTAATTAACGTAATTTTTTACCGTATTAATTTTAATGACACAATCTACAATATAATATTTCAAAACCCACATCTAAAGAAAGAAGGAATGGTTCCATAACCGCCTAAGCCTTCGGTGTATCGCTTTGAAAGATGCCTTTATTTGTATGGGGATTTTGCTGCTAATGGATCTCGACAATATTACCCGGCCACCTTCCGACCCGCAAGAGCTTGCGGGCACTCAGTCTGTTCCAAATCAAACCCTCAAATAAATTCTTATATTTATCTCGGATCAAGAATTTAGTGAGAAAAAATAAAATAAAATTGAAAAAGATACTAGAGGATCCATTGGGTCCCCAGACAATTGAATCATCTACTTTTTTATTTTAATTTTATTTTTTCTCATTAAATTCTTGATCCAAATCCATCATAAGTGATAATAATCAAAAACCAATTCAAAGGGAACCTATGTAAGAAATGATGGGAAAAAAATGTTAAAAAAAAAAAAGGAAACACGTCTGAGGCTTGCTGCAATTCAACTACGTCTATGGAATTATGGAAAATACTAATATTGGATAAACTTTAGGATCTTATTGAATTGCTCACTAGCATTGGAGAAGATGGGTGTAAATACCAAATTGCAATTGTAAAATTCCACACGAAACAACAAAATGTTAAATATATATTAGAAATTTAAAATTATCCAATCCCAAATTAATTGGCAATGGATGAAGTCGTCTATATTAACCAAAAAGCAATGCGGGACAAGTAGAAAAATATCTATGGTTAAACTAAGACCAAACCAAGTTATAACGAGTTCCTGATCATTTCCGTTGTGTAAAAACCATAGAATGTTCTAACATGCAACAAATTCAAAAGATAGAACAAGTCAATAAGTAATGGAGAAAGGGTGGGGTTAAACAATTCTTCAATATATGAAGGAAACAGTAAAAGGGAGCTCCCTTCAGTCCAAGCACAGAGAGTTAAGATTGAAATTTGTCTCCCGCATCATTCATACATTCGCAATAGTAATACCATTCTATTGCATTTGAATGAATGAGTCGGCAGTTAATTCTAAATCCTCATCCACCCCACGAGTGGACTGAAGAAAGCTCACTCATACCATCTCCGACAATGTCATGCGCAACAAAATTCAATCTAAATGAGGTATGACAAAAATTCATAGGAGAAGAAGGACATGTTCAAGGACCTATTCAAGAAAACACAAAATAAAAATCAGAATTGAAAGTAATAAATATGGAAGATAAGCCCAATATATTGTATTTTGGAGACGGTTTAATCAAACACCAACTAGTTGCAAGAATTCAAAACTAATCAAGATTGAAACTTGTTCTATATAAACCTAAATTTATTCTATCTAAACTTATTTAAAAATAAAAATAAAAATTTTACATTATGCAGAATGACACCCTGTACAATAATTGATGGAAATATATACAGCCTTTTGTCAGTTTGTGGGGTATTGACCGTAAATTAGCTTCCCCCTTCTCAATTGGACAAGAGTAACAAATTGACTCCATAAAACCAAAAGTGGGAAAATGTACAAAATTGATCAGTAGTACTGCAATAACTATTCCAATAATTATTGAACTTCCTATAAATAGGAAATATTATGTACCATGATAGAGGACTCATATTTATGCTGACAAGTGATTAGGGACTTTGACAGTCATCAGTGATAGCTCACAAAACAGCAATTTCCAAAAATCACAATATAAAGAGGATAGGTTGCATTTCTTATACAAAAAACCTCAAATACTCTCAGATTATAAGCCAAAATTAGAAAGAATTCATAGGAATGTTTCACTGAGGAATAATCTTTTAAAAAAAAAAGCCTCATAGACACTAATCCTATAACTGAAACTACACACAACTGACTAAGAACTTTCATGAACCCTAACCCTAATAAGTGAAGCTACCCAAATAGGATAAAGAGTATAAATATGAAAAAGCTAAAAAAAATTAATGCAAGAAAAGAAAAAGACCCATTTGACCAAATACCACAGCAGATCAAACTATATATATATATAAGATCATGCATTGCTCATCTCCATTGACAAGATCCAATTCATCTCATCAAACTAAATCCGTAAATATACGTTCTTATATGGATTTAGAATATAGCACATATGAGAAAGATGAATAAAAAGATTTTGAGCTTACTATTTTTGTTGGTGCTGATGGATGCTTCTGTTCAATTTCGATCTGCACTGTTGTGTGGAAAGAAAGAAGAAAAAAACAAATAAAATTAAACAAAGAGAGTAATTCAAAAGAGAAAAATAAAAAAAGAAGAAGAAGAAAAGAAAAATTAATGAAAAGTGAGAGAGAGAGAGAGAGAGAGAGAGAGAGAGAGAGAGCACAATCAAGGAAGATGTGTAATGTGAACAGGCAGTGGGAGAGGACGGGTCGCTGTCTTCATGAGAGTGAGAAAAGGAAAGCGATACGATATGTCCACAAAGCTGGCAAGAGAGAGGGGTTTTATCTTGCTTTCGTTTCCTGTGGAAGATTTTTTCAGGGGATGAGGACGTATTTTTATACAGACATGGACAAAGAGTACTTCTCTCTATGGGTGTACATCCATGCGTCAAATTAATTCGGTTTTGAGTAAAATTAAGGATCGAATTTTACTATTCTTAACTTTTTAAAATTAATTTAATTCGTCCAAATTGTAGAACCAATCAAACTGAACTTAAAAATTATGATTTAATTTCGTTTCAGAATCACGATTTTTGTAGATAAATTATTAAATTTTTAAGTAAACAATCACATATTCATAAATAAACGTATCCATGACCGCATAAATTTAGAACTTTAAAATTAAGATATCAATAAATTAACTAACTAGAGTCAAAGAAATTAAAATATAACAGCAAAAAGTTATCACCAGTAAAAACACTAGGCAATAGTAAAGAACAAAACACAAGAAACAACAGCAGTAAAAAAATAAATATATAGTAGCGGCAACATCAACAAAGCAAACAACAGGCAACAACACCATCAACGGCAAAAAACAACAAAACTATAGGCAGCAACTAACAAAAAAAACTCATGCAGCTGATACGAAAGAACCCAATAATCAAACCTTAGCCGTTCATTTTAAAGAATGGCAATTTGAATTTATCCCCTAAACCTGTTGATTCAAGTGAATACTAAGCAAAAAGACATCAAATATTCGTTGATTCGCAAGAATATCAAACGATTGGGATAAACAACGCAAATTTATACATAAACTATATTAATTTCTTCAAAACTACTAAAAATATCACAAATAAAAGTATAAATATGCTGCCCGAAATTCTAGGGTCCGGGACAAACCGGGTTAAAAGAAAAACTTATGAATAATCTAAAAAAAGTCCAAAATATTAAACAGACCGAAAGTCATACTTAGAAGCCTTTTTTCACGTTTTCCTGGGACGTAAAACGATGGAGTAGTTTTTTATGCCTTCGCCTCGTCGCTAACTTTCCGAAGAAAAACTGAGTTACATAGTAAAAGTTACGGCCGGTTAAAGTTTACCGACCACATGACTATAACGACGCTCCCGAGTCTGCAAATAGTCTTCTGTTATGCTATCCGCATAAAAAAAACTCACTATATTAAATATAAAATAACTATTAAATATTATTTGGTTTGGTTCAAAATCACTGATTACAAAAGTCCGTTAACGAACTGGACTAGTTAGTTTTTAAGATTTTGGGATCGAAATCGAGCTGACTTCTAATAACCGAACTAAACCGGCCAGATTTGAATATATCGGATGGGTTTTTCAGTTTCGACCGGATTTTTATGGACAGCTCTCCCTCTCCCTCTCCCTAGTACTTACATCATCAATAAATACGCCTATACGGAAAGGACAGGTGGTGGGTTTCTTTGACCATTACTCCTTTTGGTTTCTTCCCCTTTGAATCCCTCCCCGCTCTGGTTTAGGCTAAACTTTTTTTTAAGTAGCAGAAAGTGTTTACTAGTTGCGTGTGCATAATTAATTCTTAAAATAGATTAAGTTTGATTTATTTATTTTTTTTAGTAATTATTATAATTATAAAACGGTTATCAATAGTTATGTTTACATTTGTTTTAAAAATATAAAAGAATATTTTTGGCATAAAAAATATGAGCTGACTTTAGTTGTGTCTACACCAAATGGGATGTGCCCTTTAATAAAAATGTAGATAGTTTTTTTTTAAAAAAAAATGGCTATTTTTTTAACTTTTTAGTTCGTCTTAGGCTCTGTTTGAGGTAGCTAAAAAAAATCCATTTTTTTTACTTTTGTTTTTTTAGATAAAGTGAAACAAAAAAAAACAAATTTGGTGTTCAGGGTAGCTAAAAAAACAAGTTTTTTTACTTTTTTTTAAATAAAGTGAAACAAAAAAATTAAGTCTGGTGTTTGGGCCGGGGTATCGAAAAAAAAAACTAGTTGATTCTTTATGTATACCTACCTCAAACACACCAAATCAAACTTGCAAAAAAAAATAATTGGAATGCAAAAAAAAAAAATTATCCCAAACTAAAATCTCCCCAAAACAAATAAAATAAAATACGCCAAGTGAGACCTTAATTAGAGGAATTGAAAAGGCAATATAATTTATGTTTATGCCTCTTGATTTTTCTAATTAAGACAAATTAAAAAATAAAACGTTTTGACAAAACCTAAAAGCTTATTATTGGAGACAAGCATAATCAAATTGAAATAACAAAATCAAAAAATTGTTATCCCAAACTCAAAATGGAGCATTATTAAATTCTCGTAGGCATTGCGTCACCATATATTTATTTATTTTTGTAATTATAAATTTGTGTCTCGCGTACCACACCACTAGGTATATGAAATTCAAATAAATACATGACTATATATGTCGAATGGAAAATAACTTTTCATGCCAAGGTAGAGAGGAAACAACTTAGCTAGGTAGGTTGCGATGAGTATCATCCTCCTTTTTATTGGTTCAAATATGTGGGGACACTGTATTTAGACTAATAAGAAGGAGGACAATATAATTGCATTCAATGGAGTGCAAGGGTAGAGGAAAAGGTAGCTGTGGACAAGAGTGGGATGGA
>BRYE01000028.1:10953305-10958305 GCA_030159115.1 Actinidia arguta var. hypoleuca | reverse complement strand
GGTTCCAGATGGGTCACCTCAGAATTTTTCCCTAGAGCCAGGCCTGGTTGGACACTAGCAACCAAAGTTAAAAAATGTCATAATAGAAGTAACCTCTTTTACTTACTCGGTCCATATTGCTCATTATTATTTTATTTTGAAATATTAAAAAATATTTTTTTATTTTTCATTTATTGAAAAATATGCAATTTCCTATTTTTATCTTTTTTCTATAACTTTTCAACAAAAGTGAAAGTCAAAAGTAATTACTACAAGTATTAAATTAAAAATTTAATAAAAAAATAGATGTAATGATTATGAACTCTTAAAAAGTTGAGTTCTTCAAAATGGACCAGCAATATGAGACAGATGGAGGTAACTTGTACGATTGGTTTAAATATAATCTTTCTGTTTTACTTTTCTTTTCCTCCACAAGTCCATCCTTAAATCTTTCATTCAAATAGAGCCCAAGTAGAGTTGATTATTAACAAGGTGAACGATATATTATTCAAGTTCGATTTAAAAATTTAACGAGAGCATTAAAAATATATTCAGTTTGGTTTGTTTATCAACTGAATCAATCTCAAATAAATTTTAATCGAGCCGTGCTTAAGTACCTTGAATTTTATAACATTATAAGTTTATTAATAGATTGCTTAAGTTTGGTTTTAAAATTTAATGAATTTTTAAAATATGTTCGAGTTTGATTTATTTATCAAATCAACCGATCTCAAATAAATATTTAATAAGTGGATCACGAGCCAAACCCGAGTTTTTTATTTTATGGTGTGTTGTTTGATTTTCGAATTACCTTAATTAAATAAATTCAATTTTTTTTGTTGCTGCTTTGAGTTCACGTCACACAATACCTTGATCAAGACCATTATAATATATAAAATAGCTGATATTAATTTAAAAAAACATCCGTGTCAATTAAGAGAGAAGCAAAAACACAAAAAATAATGATAGCACAATCAAGTCCTTCCCCGGTTAGATACGATCGAATCCTTTAATTTAACTTGTAACAATTCTGGATTTTTCCTATAGTATTCGATGATTTGATCAACCTACTGTGCACATACAGAGAACCGAGGACTCAATCGTATGATATGTAAAATATAATATGTGGAAAGAAAACATCGAGTAGACACGTGGATGAATTCATAAGTAACAGTCCAGGTAAGCATGGCAGCGTATAGTCAGTGGCGGAGCTAAAAAAAATATTCAGAGGGCAACCATTTGAAAAAAATTCTGAGGGGGCATTTATAATTTTTAGGGGGGGGAATTAAAAAAAAATCTGGAACTCTAAATAAAAAAAGCATATTTTCAAACTTGAGGGAGGCAGCTGGGTCTATGCTAACTCCGCCCCTGCATGTAGTTTGACTGAACACTAGACAAGGATCCGAACAAAATCAAAACCGAAGTATAAATATGACAAGATAACCTTCCGAGCTCATAGTGAGACACCCCCAACACCCACTCGGCTCCATGCGACACCGGGTGACGTCACACCAATTATGTGGTCCTTTTTTCTTTAAATTTTTTGTTTTGTTTCGCTTCGTTTGCAGAAGCGAAACATGTATATTTATTTTTGGAGTCAATAAAAAATCAGTATTCATTCATTCAAAACACGTGTCCGTATAAGTAAAGAGACTGTACATGTCATATCATTTATACATACTTACATACATACTGATTCAAAAAGTCTCGGACATTCTGGTCTGGGCTAGACTATATGAATTCATGTTCTTGTTATATAACTTGACAAGTACCACTTAAATGTTTACATTGTTCAAAATAAACTTCAAAATGTATAATTTTATCGATCTATTTCACTTGCTTGCCTTTGTTTCTTGAAATATTATTAGAAACAATATTCTTAAGCATGATTGCTGAGCGTAAAACCATAATCTCTAATATAGATTTTGATATACATATCGAAAGTTTGAAAATACCATAGTAGTTGCATGTAACATATCATAACGTAGCGTAAGCTAAAACATTTGATATTTTGAAACAACATGTTGAAAATTCATGCTAATATTTGTGTCCGTCTTTAGTCGGGTATCATATGCCATATTTCATGTTGAACTTGTCATTTGACCATGCATATAATAGTTAACGTGATTCTTGAAATATATATTATGCACTATGACCTCCTTTTCTTTATCGGATTTGATAACATACTTCTATACTCCCATGAGTTGAGTGCGCAAGTCGAATACCTTCCCGAAAGACAAAAACATATGACAAAAATTGCAGACTCTATTTTTTATGTTTTGACTTCCAACCCTGTTTGGAGTATCCTAACTTCAAAATTCAAAAAATATTATTTGAATCAAAGTTGTAAGTATTTGAAGTAGTTATTCTACGACATTAAAATCAACACAAAAAGTTTTCGTATAAGGAAGTTTTGCCCAAAATATTGACTGTGATTTTGAAATAAAAATATAGCATACTTTGTTTTGACTCTTGATCCTAAACAGCGTATGTGCTATATTTTCAACGTATTTATTAACTTTAATTAAGATATAGTAAATCACTAAATTCTAGAGCATTTAGACATTTCTCTAAGCTAAATAAATATAAAAAATAGGAGAGAAGAGTGAGATTACCGTGTGAAAATCTTATGTGCTAAGATTTCTCCTTTCTCCTTTCTTTCTTCTTTTTCGTCTCTTCTTTTCTCTCTTCTTCTTTCTCCCTTTTCTCTTTTATTCTTTCTCTCTTCTTCTTCTCTCTTTTCTCTCTCTCTATTGGGCAGACCAATCCCAGCATTTTTGCTGGGACAAGACATGGGGTGGTTAGCCTAATATTGACTTAGGTGACCCCTTGAGATGATGGGTCAGACATGCTTGACATGTGTCCATTTTTATGTTACGGTTTAAAATAAAATCTTTTCATGTACAAATTTATATTTTTGTAAAAAATTCTAATAAATTCTAATTAATATTTAGAACATAACATACATTAATTTCACATAAATAATATATATTGTACATGTTTTGTATTTATCGTGTCTATTTTATATTAATTTAGAGAAATTAGAGTTTTTAAAATTTGGGGATCTTACACCGAGCATTAGACCGGGGGTGATTCAACATCAGGTTGGGCTAAAAGCCGAGCAGGACTTTTAGTATGTGAGGTCGGACTAGGATCACTTATTCTTAGGATAACACTAAAGAACAAGTAAAAGGCATGTGGTGGCACGAGAACGAGCGACAAAGCCTGCAACAAGGACGTTCAAGTCCTTCTATCCTCTACAGCAGTATTTGTCAGGTAGTGTGGGGACAACGCCTGTCCCCACTACTCTACGCAATAAGAGGATCATGGGTTAAGTCTAACTAATCCCATAGGCATGCCTCACAATGTCGGAGGTCGTACAGATGGTACGCCCAGCTGGGGAGGCATTCAATCAGCGCGAGATAGATAATAGTACAGTTAATTGGGAAGGCATCCAAGCAGCACGAGATAGATGTCAACAACTAACAAGAGACCCTACACTATAAATACTCCCCTTAGGGAGCAAGGAGGTAGGCATCCAATCAGTGCGAGACATATGTCAACAGCTAAGATGAGACCCTATACTATTAATACGCCCCCTTAGGGAGCAAGGAGACATCAGACAACACCCAAACACTTAAACGATCTTGAATGGGAAGTTGCTCTCTCTCTCTCTCTCTCTCTCTCAACTTTGCCTTGTTCTTCCTCTATCTCCTCCTACAACATAATACTAACTTAAGAACCGGAATGCTCTTCCGGCCAACTAGACTGGACAATGCTCACCGTTTGTGTTTGGTTGAAGGGTTGAAGGGAAGGTCTCCATTCGAATATACTCAATTTTTCCGGATCTCAGCTACGAGCTTTGTTCAAATTTAGGGTCAAGATTTTTCCACTCACATAATATTTTCAACCTTAGCAAGAAGAGGAGTGAAACGAATTCTCAATTTAAAGTGAGTAAACATGATTTCATATTATCAATCTCATAAAAACATATAAAATTATGTTGAAAACTTATTTGATGGAAGTAATATGTAGAGGGAGATCTTTGGTATCTTTTAAGATCCAGCTTACAATATGGGTAAAAAAGCAAAATTAAGTTATTTTAATATTATAAAAAGAAAATGAATTTTTGAATCTTTTTCACACTCATGTCATGTCGAGGTAATGCAAACGGAAAAATTATAAAATTTGATCCAATTTAGTGTAATTGATTAAATTATATATTGGTTGACCATATTCGAAAACATGACCAAAAATCAAGATAAATAGTATGCAAATATCATGAGGAAAAAGTGGAAAGAACCCCATTTATGAAGAAAAGGTGAAAAGAACCGGAGTGCAATAGAAAATCTAAGAATTTACCATTAAATTAAAATCCCAACATAATTTACAAGATTTCAACCAATTAGGAGGTGAACATAAATTATTACACAACTACTTCTAAAAACATTTGTAAAAAGAAATTATTTTTGTTTTTATATGGGTAAATTACAATGACCTCCCATGAGGTTTGCTTTTAATACAAACTACCCCTCACATTCTAAAAATTACACAAACCTCCCCTTGTCAACGTGTGTCCTTTAAGGAGAAAAATGAAGGTGTTAATTTACTTCAATACCCTTAATTTGAAAATTGAATTTACCTTATAGACCTCCTCCTCATCCAATATAAAAAAACAAAAGAAAAATAATTGCCCCAATCACCTCTTGCAAAACACTAAAACTTCAACCACCAAATTCACATTTCCCAATCACATAAAACCTTTATACAATGGTGGGGGAGAGAGAGGAGGGGGGAAGGAGGGTTGTGACCGTGAAGGTTCTGGTAATGGTGGGGGAGAGAGAGGATAGGGAGGCCACAAAAGTTTTTTTTTTCTTTTTGAGAAGTCACAAAAAGGTCAAATTGGTATTTAATGATTTTTGTATGTTGATGTCATCATATTTAGTTGACTTAACGGTCAACTAAAGGAGGGGAGATTGCAATGCAACTCTACACCTTAGGGGAGGTGATCGTCATTCTTC
>BRYE01000028.1:10870805-10878305 GCA_030159115.1 Actinidia arguta var. hypoleuca | reverse complement strand
AAAAAAAAAAGTACTTGACACAATGCCGACACTTGATTCAGTTAAAACTTAGTACTGAATTTTGGAATTTAAGTAATGCTTTGTTATTTAATTTCTCAAAAAAAAATTGGATAAAATCATGTGGTTACGTTTATCAAATGAATCTGATTTTTATATGAATAATCGAGATATATAGAGTCAAATGATAAGGCCGTTTGATACTTCACAGAGTGCCCACAAACAATAGGTGATAAATGCACAAATGTCCTCGCTCCTTAAAATATCAATTTCGTTTCACTTTAGTTTTCGAAGTTTTAATTTATCAAATTCATTAATATCTAGAAAAAATTTATCAATCTCATATTTAATGTTTTCATTTTTGAATCAAATCGAACCAAATCATTAATATCTAGAAAAAATTTATCAATCTCATATTTAATGTTTTCATTTTTGAATCAAATCGAACCAATTTAAATGTCGATTTTGTACGTGTTACATGTCCCTTTTGTCTCACCATATTCAATGTAAAAATTATAATGTTTTAATAATAAGAAACTTACAGAGAAATGAGGATGCTAATTTGGGTCTCATATCTTCACCGTTTGGCGCAAACTCAAATGAGAAAATTATTGTAGTTACCTAATTAGGCTGAGTGTTTTTTCCAAAACTAAAATTTACTACCTTTGTCGGGTTAATATGTTGAAACTGTAGTTTTTACTCTACAAAGTTTGAAGAATTTGAATAAATCTCTAAGTAAATAGGTTGAAATGTTTTTATTACTCTAGAAAGTTAGAAAGTTTGAAGGATTTGAATACAAGTATCTAAATCGCTGAAACACTTGTAATAATAGATTTCGGTCACATTCTTGAATTTGCCCACCTAAACAGATTATTGTAGCGTTTAGCAATTAAATTATCAAAATTAAAACTTTTGAAATTTAGAAATCATTAGTGTCTGTTTATAAATATTTCCACATTTGAAATTGGACGAATTTGGTTTAAACTAAAAAACTTTAATGATGAATTTGGGGAATTTTAAGTTTATTTTAGCCAACTAGAAATAAATAATAAAAAAAAAGGAATCTAGAATTAATGCTACTTTTCTTTTAGAGCTTTAAAGCTATTTGGTTCAATAAGCCCATGCTTTACAGGTCAGACTAAAAAATGAGTTTTGGGGCTTCTATGCCAAGCCGACACCACAAAAGAAGAAAACACGCTACGCTCCTAGAATTTGGCCTGTAATTCATTTGAACATATGAATTCTATATAACTAAGTAAATTTAAATTATTCATTTTAAATTTTTAAAAAAATTCTGCATCCTAAAACTTTCATAAGTTTTCTGTGTTCAACTAGGACGGTAACATTGCTCAAAAAAGAAATATACGTCAAATCACCCTTAACTAAACTTGATCGAACAAAATAAGGAGCACTTACGCATTGGTCCTAAATTGGGGACTTATTACTATCGAAGTTTTGTTTAACAAATTTATTTATTTTTAATTTCAAAAGAAAACAAGCATCTCTTAAATTATTTCTCAACTTTTACTATTCATTTCAACATATTCTCCTCCCATTGTAGCACATACACATTGCAACACTAAATAAACTTAACAAACACTTAAAAATTTCTTTTTTCAATTTTCAATATTTGCTTTTTCAAATTATTTTCTCACATCCTTCCCGAGATACCCTCCTCTTTTATACGCTGACTGTTGAAATTTTTCCAAAATCACAATTGTCTCTTTTCCATTCCCAGACTTCCATTCTCAAGGTCGATTCAAACCAGAAGCCGGAGATATAGGCAAAAATAGTATAAAAAAAATTCCTCTACGACTCTAAAAATCTCAATTACTCATCAAGGAAACAATATAGATCTTAAAGCCGTAACAAGATCAATCAGATCAAAGATTCAGATTAGAAAAGCTATATTTCACCTGATAATATAAAACGGTGATAAAAAATCAGATCAATTATAGTTTTACGACTTTTTCTAGTCGTGGACCCCCCACTGGCAATGACTCTAGTTATACAAGTCTGAAAGGGATCACGAACCTACCTAATCATTTCCTACTTTAAAAATGTCAATATACAAATACATACCAAAATTGACTCACACATGCGCTAAACATCATCATATTCGTAGCTCCATGCCAATTTGCCACGCAGCCATGTCTTAATCTTTAATACACAAAACGCGTATGAAACCAAGAAATTTAAAAGATTCCATCGTATATCACATTTATTGGGCCCCAATTTGAAATAAAATAAAACTTTTTAAAATTATTTTTGTTTTTAGGTTAGGTTTTTGTTTTTTTATCTTGAATACACAAAACGCGTATGAAACAAAGAATTTTAAAAGATTCCACCATACATCACATTTATTGGGACCCAATTTGAAATAAAATAGATTTTTTTATTTTATTATTATTATTTTTTTTATTGAGTTTTTTTATATAATTTTTTGGTTTTTTACTCTATTACATCGTAGATGATCTGAAAAAGTTAAAAATTAGTCCTAATTAATCTAAAGTTAATCCATGTCCGCATTTTGAAAATGGTAAATTTTTTAATTATTTTTATTTTTAATACACAAAACGCATATGAAACAATGAATTTTAAAAGATTCCATTGTACGTCACATTTATTGGGGTCCAAGTTGAAATAAATTTTTTAAAATTATTTTTGTTTTTTTATATAATTTTTTTGTCAATTTTTTTACTCTTCTACTTCTCTTAATTAGACGATCTGGCAAAGTTAAAAATTAGTCCTAATTAATCTAAAGTCAATTTGTTATTTCATGTCCGCATTTCGGAAATGCTGACATTTTTATTTTTTTATCTTTAATACACAAAAACCATACGAATCAAAGACTTTTAAATAATTTTAACGTACATCACACTTATTAGCGCCCAATTCAGAATAAAATAGAACTTTTGTACATTATTTTTGTCGTTAATGAGTTTCTTTTCGATAATTTTTTGGTTAAATTTTTAATTTTTGTTCGTCTTTAATTTTAGAAACTGTAAAAGAAAAAAATAATCAAAATTAATCCATTACTTCAATTAATTTCGATTTTAGTAAATTTTTGTTGTAAAACATTTTTTTACTTTTCTTATTTTCCTAATCAAGGCCAACTGAAAAAGTAAAATAAATTCAACCAAACATTAAAAAAAATTTCCGGAAAACAAAATATGGTAATCTGGGCCGGTCACTATTCCATGGATCAGCCATAATCCTTTACTATAGGCCCCTTCAAAGCTTTAGACCAACTCTTGCAAAATTCGATTTTGCCATTTGGCTAATGATGTGGAAAAAATACACCACCTCTTAGTTTTAAATAATTCAAGTGACTTACATCGTCCAAGAGTTTACAACACCTACTTTCAGGGTCGCTTCGTATTACTAAAAAACTGAGTTTCACTTCGCCTACACAAACGGTCCCTCCAGATCGCCATAGGGCGAGGTGGTTTATCTCGCCCGAGACAGAGATGTCTCCATGAAGACCCAGTCCCCAAAAGGACTTCATCCCCATTAGAAGTTTGTTTCCATGAGACTCCTCCATCATTCTTCCTCCTAATCAGAGTCCATCTCCATGAGAATTCTACCTCTGCAAGAAAAACATCTCCGATAGACTCCAGCTCCATCACAACGCCTAAAAATAAGGACTGCTCACCAAATGGCATTCTCCTACATTATATCCGAATTTACTGAGATAATCTCCCATACTTATCCTTCTGAGGAACTTGTCGTGATTCATCTACATGGCTCATTACTCCGTCTATATAAAGGTTGCTCCCCCATTATAAAAAGGTACGCTCAACACAGGCACATTTACAATTGTGCTCATCATACTGATTTTAATTATCTCCTGATTGCCTTGGTCTGATACACACGTCGGAGGAATTTTGAGCGGCCTCACCCTAGCCGATCACACTTGTTCGTTGCTGTGCAGGTCACATCAGTTTTAGCCGAGGTCTAGTGTCAAGGCCGATAAGCAATTCTGACTGTTAGTTATTTTTCCAGATTTTTACCACAACAACTAATAAAACCAAAATATTCTAGATGTTACAAATTTAACAAAGCAATATCATGAATATATGTCAACAAGGGATTTCACACACACACACACACATGTACATATATATATATAGTTAAATTTGTAACATCCAGCATATTTTGGTTTTACTAGCTGTTGTGGTAAAAATCTATGTGTATATATATATATACACATATGCACACACATTACACACACATCTATAATACAAATCATAACTCATTTTGAATTTTAAATTTATCTTTCGCTATCCACGGTTAAAATTCATTTAAATTAATCAAACGACTAAGATTTCACTTGATATTATTTTTTTCCTCCCAAAACTATCACTTCCTTATTCTCAATTCCTTATTCTCAAAAAGTGTGAGACTCACATAAGTACTTATCCAATAGACAAAAAAACTTTAAAGATGGGCATATATTTTATTTATTAGATTATTTTTTTAATAGGACTCGCAACAAAAAATTAAAATATATATTTTTTTATCTAATTTTAATTTTTTTTGTATTTAATATTTTTTTTTACTATTTGATCAATTTTTATATTATTTTAGTTATTTTGATGATAAGAATCTAAAAATATAAAAAACTATTTAATTTGAAGATAAAAATAATTTTTTAAAAGTATTTAGTGAAATTTCTCTTAAATTAAATAATTTTTATATTTTTATACTATTTTTATCAAGAGAAATCGAAAAAGCATAAAATATTGATTAATTGGTGAAAAAATTTCAATAAAGACAATAAAAGGTAAAAAATAAAGAAGATAATTTTTTTTACCTAAAAAAATAATTCTTTTATACGTTTATTTTTATATATTTATTAAAATTAATTTATCCAATAATTATAATAAAAATATTTGAGAAAAATAAATATTTAAATAAATTTATCATAATAAGGACAAAAAAATCTATAATATAACACAAACATATTTTTAAATCTTTCAAACTAACTATCTATATTGTAAAATATAACTTTTTTTAAATCTCAAATTTATCTCCCGTTATCTGCTGTGGAAATTCATTTAAGTGAATCCAACGTCCGAGATTATTTTTTTTCACCTAAAACTATCATTTCTTTCTTCTCAAAATTGTGGAGCCCATATAAATTTTGATTAAATTAACAAAAGCCTCTAAAGTTGGCCATAGTTTTACACATTAAATCATTTTTTGAGTGAAAGCCACAAAAAAAATAAATTAAAACACACATTTCTTTCTCCCTCATTATTTTATTTTTTTAGTTAATAATTTTTTTATTATTTTATCAAACTTTGGACAATTATATATTTTTTATTATTTAGATTATAAAATTCTAATGAATACATATAAGAGGTGGTCTTTTCTTTCTTTTTTTATGTAGTACCTGTGGGCACAAACAATTACTAATAAAAATCTATTTTAGCATATAATATATATGTACACACACGTGTGTTAGTAATGTTATGGTGATACACATTTAGCTTGGTGAAGACTAAAAATCTCACATATGATAAATAAAGATATTTTTTTGTTTTTAATATATATTTTATATATCACCAGTTATATTTTTAAGTAGGTACAAATTCCAGATATAGTATATGATGGGGCTCTGTTAGTCTTAGATATTTTGAGTTGTGTTTTAGCTAAGGAAGCCCGGTTTTTTTAGCCCATTTGACTTGGTTTTTTTGGTTGAACAAATAATTTTTTAGCTTGTTTTTTTTAAATTTGTTTGACTTATATTTTTTTAGTAAACCTAACCGTTATTATCTTACTCTTCGTATTTTAGCGAAACGCAAAAAAAAATGAAATTTCTTTAGCTAAGAAGTTAACTAGGATGAGAAAGAGTTGAAAAACTTGGCAACTTTGGATCAAGATTAGGATTGGTAGAAGTTGAGAGTACAAACAAAAAGATCAAATCTAAGTGTTACACGCATTTTGACTTTAATCATGTGAATCAAGTTGCAGGTCAACGAAATTGAATCACCTTAGTAAGGTTTGTCTCGGTCATTTTTCTTTTCTTTTTTTTAAAATTTAATTCCACCACATAGATTCCAAGTTAAAACATATGATGGTGGTGGTGTGATTTACCATTGAAATGTCAATAAACATTGTGAAAAGGCTAATTAGGTCAAAAAAACTCATAAGATATCTGTTATGAGTGTCTCAAATTCAAGTACCGATTGATAACTTGTGCAACACGATTGATACAATTCAATATTTAGTATTGTAATGTCTTTTGATCACTTAATTCGGTATCATAGGGTTCTAGCATACTAGGGCTATTTGGGACCATAAGATCTTTGTACGTATAATCCATTATTTGGAATTGTGATAGTGATATCTTTGGACCCAATTTGGTATTGAATTGAACATTCTTATTTATATGGGATTATTTGTGATTGTGGGGTTTTGGCAGTTATGGGACATACATGCTCGATCGTTCTATTCATCTCTCTCATAATGAGATAGATATATTGAACGTAAATTTTAAACCGAACTACATAAGTTTTTGTATTCTTTGTTCAAAATCTATTAATCAATCTTGATTTACAGTTCCTTGCAATAAATCTATAAAATTATCACATTTTTTATTGCTTCTCTTGTATCCCTGTCAAACCCTAAATGTCTCAAGTGTTGGAATTAAGGGTGTTTTTTTGTAAAAGAACTTATACTGAAATTAATTATTCAAAAGTTTTTGAAAAACATAAAAAGAAAACTTTTCAAAAATTAGTTTTTCAAAAAAAAATTAAAGTTGTTTTTTGGCTCATAAGCAAAAACAAAATTTGTGGTAAATATTTAAGAACAAAAAAAACAGAAGCTGATAATGTTGTGAATTGAATGCCTACATGTTTAAATATTTAATTATTATTTATAATAAAAATTTATTTTTGTCATACATTGGATATTATTCTATATGTATATTATTATATATTATGGGATGATATGATCCTAAGTTATCTAGAGATATGATAAATGTATGCAAATGAGATTTGCACAGGGAAAATATTAATCGTTGATCTTAATAATGTTATTATATATATGGGGTTATTTGTGATTATGGATTTTTTTGGCAGTTATACCTGCTCTATTATTCTATTCATTGCTTGATTATTCTATTCATCTATCTCATAATGAGATTGATATATTGAGCATAGATTTTAAGCCGAACCACATAAGTTTTTGTATTCTTGTTCAATATCTATTAACCAATCTTGATTTACATTCCCTCACAATAAATCTACAAAACTATAACATTTTTATCGCTTCTCTCGTATCTGTTGGATTCTAAATGTCTCGAGTATTGGAATTACATAGAGGGTGTATGTTGTAACAGAACTTATGTTAAAATTAATAATTCAAAAGCAAAAGTTGAAAAACATTAAAAAAAAAACTTTTCAAAAATTATTTTTTTTAAATTTTTTTAAAATTATTTTTTGACTTAGAAGTAAAAACAGAAGTTATGACAAATTTTTAAAAGAAAAAAAAAAA
>BRYE01000028.1:10840805-10850805 GCA_030159115.1 Actinidia arguta var. hypoleuca | reverse complement strand
ACATTAGCGGTCCAATCTCTCTGAATTATCTTGGAGGGCGCAAGTATTTCTTAATCTTTATTGATGATTTCACCAAGAAGACTTGGGGTTATTTTTTAACAAATAAATCATAGGTGTTTGATGCATTCAAAAAATTTAAGGCTTATGTGGAGAAAGAAAATTGATGTTTTCTTAAATTCATTAGGTCAGATAGAAGTGGTGTCATGCCCCGGATTTATTAGATCCAATCACGTAAGGAAACACCCTAAATACAAAAAATCGGACTAAAACAATATAACCAAATTACTCCATAATATCAGAGTATACATAATCCCTTTCCGTAGGACCATGCTCTCCATGACGTATCATAGAACAAAATAAAAATGATAGTACATGGACAACACCTATGCCGAGCCAAAAGAATATTACAATTTACAAAGTGTACTTTAATAAGTTCTCAAAATAAAATAAGTAAAACGGCACCCATGTGCCTCAAGGGTTAGGATAATTCTCGGTACCTAAAATTGATTTAATAGTAAAGACAAGTTACCTTGAAATGATTTAACAATAGACTTGATGCCTCAAGCCAAAAACCATGATACATATGTATATAATGAAAACATGATGCAATAAACTATGCTTTCATTCATATCAAAATACACTTTTTCCGATTCATGATTTCTAAAATCGATAAGTTCACAAGCTTTCTGATTTTTTTTTCAAAAAGTGTTAATCCAATCTTTCTGAATCACACACCTAGGCTAGTACGTAAACCGGCCTCATCATGCACCGAGATGAGACAGTATCAGGCCAACTTCTCGGTTACAAATCGAGGGCTTTAGCTTTCCCTCTAGCGCAGATTTTTCGGTCTCTCACTATGGACTTATCTAAGCCATCTAATTTCGGGTACACTAATGTACCAAATTCGGCACTACCTAGCTTCTCTCATTTCTAAAACAAATTTCAAATTCCAACATATATAAAAGTTACATTTGCCAAAAGTTTAATACAACAACATAAATATACAAGATATCATAATTATCAACATACATGTGCAAGATGTCAAAGCAGGTGATTGCCGATAGTGGTTTTGGACACTACCGGTAGACAGACGTCCAGAGACGAAATAAAAGTATTTACTATCGTTAGTGGGTTAGGGTACTACTGGTAGACAAGATTCCAAAGGCAAAAATCAAATATTCACTACCGGTAGTAGATTCGAGTACTACTGGTAGATCGGGCATCAAACCAGCTTCAGAAACAAGATGGGACTACCGGTAGAGAATTTATGACTATCGGTAGTTATGCTAAAAACAGAACATTTTTGGATCGCAGACTTACGATTTTTCAAAAAAAACTAAACTTTTCAAGATATAGTTTAATACCCAAAATAATGCCTCAATAGGCTAAGCATAAGCCATCATCACCCCCCCAATGTAAAACCCTAACAAGTAAACCCCCTTTACCTCAAATAGATACAAGAAGATGAGATGATATTTGCCACTCCAACTTGCTCCGATTTGAAATGCCTTTGGTTCAATGCGAAACCCCCGTTGAGTAGATAATCTTCTTCTAGAGAACTACTACTCAAATTTCACCCTAACACACTCAAATCTAAGCTCAAAAGTTGAAACCTTAGAGGGAGAGAGAAAGAAAAAGTAATGGCTGAGATTTAATGCTCTTGTTAGGTCAAGAGAAGAGAAAAGAAAATAAATACTACTGAAGGCCCTTAGGCCTTATTTGGCAAACATAATGAACTAAATCTACTCATGGGTCAAATAATTGGCCCATTCTCTCACAACCCACTTGCAAGCCCATACTCATAAGCCCAAAACAAAATATATTTAAGCCTAACTACACTATAAGTGACCCAATTAAATTAAATGAACCAAATTATACTAAAGTTTATAATGACACACACACACACACACACACACACACACATATATATATATATATATACACACATAATGTGACGTCACATGTATGTCCTAATTACAAAATATATATAAAGAAAATTTTTGTAACCTTACAAGTGAAGGGTTCACATCAAAAGAATTAAAAGCATTTTGTGAAGAACATGGGACTCGACACTTCCTTACGAATCCATACACACCTCAACAAAATGGAGTGGCTGAGCGGAAAAATCGAACCATTCTTAATATGGTGAGAAGCATGTTGATAAGCAAGCATATGCCCAAAGCCTTCTGGGCTGAAGCTGTTGATTGTGTTGTTTATATTCTAAATCGTTGCCCTATGAGAAGCTTATGGAACATGATGCCATAAGAAGCTTGGAGTGGATAAAAGCCAGGTTTTGGGCATCTAAGGGTGTTTGGGAGCATCACCTATGCACATGTACCAAAACAAAGAAAGAGCAAGCTTGATGATGGAAGCAAAGAACTTGTGTTTATTGGCTATGATTCAAGAACTAAAGGCTACAAGTTGTATGATCCAAGAAATGACAAAGTTACTTCAAGTAGAGATGTGGAGTTTAATGAAGATAGAACATGGGAATGGAAAGCTCAAGAAGAATGGAACAACTCAAGTATGTTTTTTGAAGTAGTTTAAGAAACTAAGGAGTTAAAAGGTCATCCTCCGTCACCTCCCTCATCTCCAAGCCAAAGTGGTTCTCCGGCATCATCATCCTTATCTTCATCAAGTTCATCGTCCCAAGTGCATAGAAAAATGAGAACTTTTACTGAGTTGTATGAGGTAATGGAAAATCCTACGCTCTTTTGTTTATTTACCGATTGTGAGTGTTAGACTTTGAAGAAGCCGTTCAAGACAAAAGATGGAGAGAAGCTATGGATGAAGAAGTCAAGGCAATTGAGAAAAATAATACATGGGAACTCACCTCGCTACCAAAGGGCAAGAAAGCAATTTGAGTCAAATGGGTGTACAAGGCAAAAAAGAATGTAAAAGGAGAAGTTGAAAAGTATAAAGCTCATTTGGTTGCTAAAGGATACAAGCAAAATGTTGGAATTGACTACAATGAGGTATATTCTCCCGTTGCTCGTCTTGAAACAATAAGATTGGTTGTCTCAATTGTTGCTCAAAACAAATGAAAAATCTCTCAAATGGATGTCAAGTCAGCATTTTTAAATGGTTTCCTTAAAGAAGAAATATATGTGGAGCAACCTACGGGTTATGCTAAAACAGGGCATGAAACAAAAGTTCTAAAGTTGAAGAAAGCTCTATATGGTTTGAAGCAAGTACCGAGAGCTTGGAATAATAGAATTGATGCCTACTTTCAAGCAAATGGTTCACCAAATGCCCGTACAAACATGCTTTGTACATAAAGAAGTATACAAATGGAGACTTCTTACTCGTTTGTTTATATGTGGATGATCTTATTTTCTCTAGAAATAATCCAAGGATGTTCCAAGAATTCAAAGACTCTATGGTTCGAGAATTTAAGATGACGGACATTGGGCTTATGTCTTATTATCTCGACATTGAAGTGAAGCAAGATAGATAAGGCATTTTCATCTCACAAGAAGCTTATTCAAAGTCTATTTTAAAGATATTCAACATGGAGAAGTGTAATCCTGTTAGCACACCCATATATTGCGGAATCAAGTTATCCAAGCATGAGGAAGGAAGCAAAGTGGATTCTACATATTTTAAGAGCTTGGTCAAAAGTTTCTCTATTTAACTTGCACTAGACCAGATATTCTTTATGGTGTTAGGCTAGTTAGTCGATACATGGAGGAGTCCAAGTCTACCCACTTGTTAGCAACAAAAAGAATCATTCGCTACATCAAAGGGACATTAAGCTATGGATTATTTTATTCAAGCAGTGATAAATTTTAGCTTTTTAGATACACAAACAGTGATTGGTTAGGAGACCTTGATGAGTGAAAGAGCACTAGTGGTTATGTGTTCTTTATGGGGAACACTGCGTGTTCTTGGTCGTCAAAGAAACAAGCTATTGTTACTCTATCTACATGTGAAACAGGGTATGTTGGTGCATCATTAGGAGTTTGTCATGCCATATGGTTAAAGAGTGTACTTCAAGAATTACAAAGTGTCCAAGAAGAACCAACCAAAATAAACATTGATAACAAATCAACACTTGCACTTGCAAAGAATCCAGTCTTTCACGAAAGGAGCAAGCATATTGACATTCAAGGCCATTTCATTCAAGAGCATGTGAAGGAGAAGCAAATTGAACTCGTTTCCATAAAATCTCAAGACAACGTATCTGATATTTTTGCAAAGCCATTGAATCATGAAGTGTTTGCCTTGCTACGGGAGCAACTTGGCATGACTAGATCAAGTTTAAGGGAGGATGTTGAAAACTAAACTTGATGAGGTGCATGAATCTAATGAGAAGTAAATATAGGGTAGTTAAGGAGGGTGTTGGATTTTAAGTGTTTTGTGTAGTTCTAAAAGTTATTGTGGAATTCGAAGTGCTTTAGTGATAATCGAAGGGTCACAAGGAAAATCAAAGGTCTTGTATGGTGCCTATATAATGAGGTTCATGTCTTGTCTTCTGTTTAAGCAAAAAAACTGAATAAAATATATTTCCTGCAATTTTGCCAAGTTTCTGCTATAAATAGCTTAAGAAGGATGCATGGAGAGCAAGCCACATAATACTGAGTGTGTTAGTAGTGTAGTTCCTCAAGTTTTGGGCCTAAACTTGAGAGAGTATTTTTGTATACCCAATTTTATTGGAGAGTTTGAGAGTACTCATTTTTTTGTAGAGTTTGTCCGCAGTTGAGTGAAAAGAGTGTGTTTACCCACTATTGATTGAAGAGATATTGTATACCCATTATTTTTACATAGTGGAGATCTATATTTGCCCGTGGATTTTCTTTTCTTTCGTAGGAGAGTTTTTCATGTAAATTTTGTGTCTTACTTGCTTATTTATTTTTTTCTTTGTCTGGTCTATTCCATATTTTAATTCACACTTGACAGCAGTTGGGATTGTTGTGGTTTTAGATTGAGTTGGTAGTGTTTTAGCGAGCCAAAATTGTGTTGCTCTGTGTTGATTTGGTGGGAAAAAGAGGTTGCTGCGTGGTGGAGGTTGGTGGATGTGCTTGGCTGCCAGAAGAAAATGGTGACTGGGTTTAATTGGTTTTGGGGCAGGTGAACCATGGGTGGTGGTTATTGTGGGAAGTATAAGGAAAAAGAAAAAAGAAGGAAAACAAGATGGAGGACATGAAAGAGAAAAAGGAAATGAAAAAAAGGAGAAAAATAAAAGAAATGAACAAAAATAAAGAAGGAACTTAAAAATAAGCCAAAGAAGAAGCAAGTGTAATTGAGATGAAGCAAAAACTTTTAAGGTCTGTTTGGATTGATAGGTGAGGAAAAAGAAGAAGATGATTGTACTTTCTCACCTAAGTGATAAAAGAAAATAAATGATTTTGACTTCTTACCATTATTTTTGGATGAGTAAGAAAATAAATCATATATGATACCTGATGTGGGGTAAAATATCCTTCTACCAAGATAGATACGTCGCATGAAGGATCATATCACCCTATCACCATTACAATCCTGGTCGCCCATGGCTCCTTGCCACTAGTTGCTTATCTCACCAGTACACCGGGGGATACTATCTTATCTCTATATCGCCAATGGGCGAGGTGGGTACTTCGCCTTATCATAGACCAACCCCATAAGAACTCTACCTCTCTAAGGAGTCTACCACTGCGAGACTCCTCTATCACTCTGCCTGATCAGAGTCTGCTTCTGTGAGGATTCCACCTCTATAAAGGAACTATCTCCATTAAACTTCAACTTCATTACGACTCCTAAAATTGCGAATTGCTCTCCAAATGACAACCTCCTACATTATCTCCAAAATTATTGAGATATCATTCCATACTTATCCTTCCAAGGATCTTGTCGTTATCTACTGACACGGCCAATTACTCCATCTATATAAAGGCTGCTCCCCCATAACAAAAAAGTACGCTCAACACAGGTACCACAAATACTTTTTCTTTTGTGCTTGCCCATATTGCGTGAATCAAACCAAGGCGATCAAGATAAGCATTTGTTCTTTGATGCGCAGGTCACCCAAGTACTTGTCGATGTCCAGTGCCGAGGTCGAGGAGCAATTCTGACTGTGGGTTGCTCTCTCAGATTTTTACCACAACAGTTTTGTGTCATCTGTGGGAACGACAATTCTCAACTTTTTATGCACCTATGCAGCCGCTGGTTACCTAAACCAAGTGTCAGCAGCCCTTTAGATAACAGGGCTCGTTCTATGGCCAATACTATCCAAGCTCCGGATCTAGAGGGCCTTCACAGTGAGATACATGGTATGGCAGAACAGATAAGTATCATGAACGAGAATAATGCTTGCTTGATACAGCATCTCGTCGCAGCCAATCCACCACCTCCAATCGCACCTCCTGTTCTAGATATCCAACGATCTCGCCGATCAGGTAATGACAATTACCAGAACAACCATAGTACTAACCGAGCACAAAATAAGCGACATTGATAGCCAAGTCCTCGTCCTCGATGTGAAAGAAGTTCCTCTTCATCAGAATCCCGATCATCTAGCCGAACCCCTGAAATGGAGGGCGAGGAAATCAGGCGAATAGGACGATATCGTCGCCAAGACAACCAGGCGCCCAAACGCCGAGATAGATCCACCACTCAGAGGATCAGGGACCCCGACGTCCGTATTGGTGCCATCAATATAGGTGCGAATACTACAGTCACCATGGAAGCTTTAATCAAGCAGATCCAACCTCCGTTTATAGAAAGAGTAATGAGAACAAAGGTCTCTTCCAGAGTCAAGTTGCCTACTCAACTTGGGGTATATGAAGGAAAGACAAACTCGATGGACCACCTGGATTCATATAAGAGCCTGATGTCACTCCAGGGATATTCAGATGAGGTGATGTGCAAGGCTTTCTTTACAACATTAAAGGGGTCGGCGATGTCATGGTTCAGAAAGCTACCTCTAGGAACCATTGACTCGTTCAGCGACCTGAGTAGACTCTTCGTCGCCAACTTCATGAGCTGCCGAGTCAGGAGAAAAAATGCCTTTCATCTGTTCACCAAAAGAAGACTGAAAGCTTTAAAGATTACGTCAAGCGATTCAACCAGATCGTCTTAGAGGTGGAAGACCCCAGTGATAAAGTTGTGATTATGGCTATGATTGAGAGACTTCGCCCAGGGCCACTATTTGACTCCCTTTCCAAAAACGTCTCTACAACATTGTCGGCACTCTAGAGTAAGGTTGAAAAATACACAACATCAGAAGAGTTAGCTGAGACCGAATAAAGGAGGCGAGGAAAAGATGACCATAAAAGGAATGATTCACCTCGCCATCTGATGAGATTAACTCATTAAGCTCAATGTTGCTCACCTCACCCATGATTCTCACCTCGCCAAAGGCGCTAGTCTCTATGTTTGCCATTTGAAGAAGGTCGCCTATGCAAAGTCTATATTTTGCCAAATCTCCATGCATTTACGTTTTTTAGCAACAAACTCTTTTGAGATAAATAATAAAATTTCTTCACTTTATTTTTATCGTCATTATTCATCATTATATCACCAAGTGCAGGTTTTATTTCGTCAATATCAAGCTTCCATTCGCTGCAAAACAACAAGGTCATCTCCGAACCCTCTTGGCCAAGATAAAACGAGGTTGTCTCCGAACCCTTTTAATCGAGATAAAACGAGGTTGTCTTCAAACCCTCCACTGAGATTTTATATTGCCATTGTGGATGTCACCAATATTAAGAACACCCATTGATATGATAAGGCCTATTGATCGCCATTGTGGATGTCGTCATTATCAATAACGCCCATTTATTACAATAAGTCATCTTGATTGCCATAAGTTTTGATGGTCGCCAATTTTGCCATTTCGCCAAACAATATGTTACTCTATGATACCAAGTATTTCACCTCGGCATCTCGAGTAAGGGGGCTACTGATGTGGGGTAAAATATCCACCTATCAAGATAAGCACGTCGCCTGAAGGATCATATCACCCTATCACCATTACAGTCTTGGTCGCCCATGGCTCCTCGCCACTAGTTGCTTATCTCACCAATACACCGGGGGATACTATCTTATTTCTATATCGCCAATGGGCGAGGTGAGTACTTCGCCTTATCATAGACCAACCCCATGAGGACTCTACCTCTCTAAGGAGTCTACCATCGCGAGACTCCTCCATCACTCTACCTGATCAGAGTCCGCTTTCGTGAGGATTCCACCTCTATAAGGGGACTATCTCCATTAGACTCCAACTCCATCACAACTCCTAAAATTGCGGATTGCTCTCCAAATGACAACCTCCTACATTATCTCTAAAATTATTGGGATATACTTCCATACTTATTCTTCCGAGGATCTTGCCGTTATCCACTGGCATGGCCCATTACTCTATCTGTATAAAGGTCGCTCCCCCATAACAAAAAGATACACTCAACACAGGCACCACAAACACTTTTTCTTTTGTGCTCGCCCATATTGCTTTTATTTATCTCTTAATCGCCTTGGTTTGATTCACACGCCGGATGAATTTTGAGCGGTCTCACCCCGGCCGATCACATTTGTTCTTTGTTGCGCAGGTCGTCCAAGTACTTGTCGAGGTCCAGTGCCGAGGCCTAGGAGCAATTCTGACTATTGGTTGCTCTCCCAGATTTTTACTACAACAATACCGATATGAGAAGGACTTCTGTTTCTTCTTTTGTATTTTGATGAGTAATCTTGACATTATTAATAATACACAATCAATCATTTTTGTTTCTTACCACTTTTGGTGAGAAACAAAAGTGGCTTGGTAAGGGGTTTGTCTTTATCACTATTTCTCATTTACTTGGTTATCCAAACACGAGAGATTTTATTTTTTCTTCATTTCTCACACAATCCTTCGCAACAAACAGGCTGTTAAAAAGAGAAAATGGATTGTTGATGAAGGTAAACTCATTTCCGTCCATTGCCCCTCAACATAACTTACGGGAGTTTTTTTTTACGAAACACGATCATTTTAGGAATAAAAATTTGGCACCGGATGACTTTTAAACTTATTTCTCAAACATATTCACTTTGTAAAGTCTTGTTTTCAAAACAGGACTTTAAGCTTGAACTCGTGGGATTAAAACACGCTTTTACGAAAAGTTTTTAAAACTCAAAACCCGCCAGTATTTGTATAGATGAAAAAAAAACTTTCACTCTTGTATCGAAAGAATAAAAAAACTCCTTCTGACCTTCTCTCCTCCGTTCTTCGATATAGAAGAAGATGGTTTCTTCTATTTTTTGCCACTTTGGCTTGACCACCTTCTATCCTCTCCTTGATTTCACATTTTATCTGCAATTTCCAACTCCTCTCTCGCCATTGATCGATTAGCTCAGGCTATTGGGGCATACTATGTACCTCTTGCCTGGGTTTATACACAAAGTCCACCCATTATTAGAACATGTCATTTTGTCGGCCTATATTTCATGTATAAAATCCACCAACTTTTTAATTAGCCTTATCAGCCTTCGATAAGCTATTAGTATTTTTTCTTTTGGATAAATTATTTAGGGATAATCCCACGCCTTCATCGGCTTCTTATCAGCCTAAATCAAGCCCACCACCCTCCGTCAGGCTATTAACACACATCTCGTCAGACAATATGATAATCCAGTGCATCAGACTAGTTAGTTAATTTTATAAGGCTATTCATCAGGTCGTAGTCATCTTTAGTCAGATAACATGTTTAGTCAGTGTTTGATGACTAAATCAACAAGGTCATCAACAAAAAATTGAACTTAAATCTTGTGAATTTTGGTTCTATTAATTCAATGTTTTTTTGAAAAATATAAGAAACATATCAACATGTAACAATTAGTTGTACAAGTTATTATCGCACTTGTTGTGGTAGAAATTTGGGATGAACAACTAACAGTCAGAATTGCTCTTAAGCTCGGTATTGACATTGATGAACTGCGTAGGAGAACAAACGTTATCGGCCGCTACAAAATCATCCGGCGTGGAGATGAGACCGATGTGGACATGCTAGACAAAGTATAACAGGAAAGATAATAGAGTTATGAC
>BRYE01000028.1:10825805-10828305 GCA_030159115.1 Actinidia arguta var. hypoleuca | reverse complement strand
ATCTCACATGAAGTCTTTGGTTAATGACATGTTTTAATTTCTATATATGAGCAATATTTAGTTTTTTTTTCTTTTTTTCTTCTTTTAATTTAGTTTTAATTTTTTCTCAAAATAAACAAATATTGCATTTTCTCGGCAAAATTATTTTCCAAGAAATGTCTTCTACGGAAAGAAATTATCTTGCTTGTTGCAACTCTTAAAATGATAGTGACATTAGTAATGATATGGTACGTAATGGTGAGAGGGGTGGTGATGGTGGTGGTGGTGGTGTGGTAGAAACCCATTGTGTTGGAGACGGTGGCATCGATCTTTAAATGGTTGGAAAATAATTCATACGGTAATTTAATAAATATCTGATAACCTAATATGTCTGTCAAGAAAATGACAAATGCTGAGGAAGCTCGCGACGTTGATATTTCATTGGCTTGTCAAATGGAATTGCATTTGCAGTCAAGAAGTGAACAATCAAGTCTCTTAATTAATTCTTCCTCTCACGTTTTTGTCTTGGCAAAAAAGAGAGAGGGCTAGAGCTGAAAATGATCGAGGAGAGAGAGAGAGAGAAAGGGAGAGAGGAGACACCAAAAGAGTCATAAAATGATTTAGACTTGAGTTGACACAACTGTATAGGAGACGCTTTATACACATTTTATACACTTTTTATTTGGGATAGTTATTAGATAAGAAATTTTTAATTTAAACATTTAAATAAATAAATAGCAGATTAAATTTGCGTTTATGAATTATATTAGTTTGGTTATGAATCATATTAGTTTGGTTATGATTTTATGTGGCAATTGTTTTGAGATATTTTATTATGAATGAATTTGTTACGAATTCTATTAGTATATTTAATAAATTTTATGAATATTTATGGCTCGTTTATGAATTTTTATTATTATTTTTAAAGTATTAATTGCCGTGATATCCACCCAATTAAAACTTATTTTTATGAATTTTATTGATTTGATTATAAATTATTATTGATTTGGTTATAAATTATCCGACTAAGCTCCATTTGGGATTTTGGCTTTTCTTTTCTTTTGCTTTTTTTAAAAAAAAAATCCAATTAGTATATTTTTTTTTCATTTTGTTATTAAATTATTATTTTACTCACATTAAAAAATATTTTTCCACTTTTCACTTTAATTTTGTCAATGCTTAGCGGCTTGAGGATCAACTTTTTTTTAAAAAAAAAAATTGCTTTTGTAGCTTTATCGGCTTCAAAAACTATCATCACAGCAAAGATTTTTAGCTTAAAAGTCAAAAAGCCGAAAAGCATCGTGTGCCCGTGGACCCGTTTAGGAGGCACAACACGTACTGTGCCGGACCGCCGGTTTGATTTGCGCCCACTCAGAGTTTCATGAATATTAGTGAACCACATTGTGAACGGTGAATAACCAATAATTAACGGGTTGGTTCGGTTAAAATTTATAGTTCGGATAAAAAAATCATAAACCGAAACGTGAGTTATTGATTCGATTTTTTTGAACTGAACCAAACCGTACCCTTTGAACTAGTTCTGTCGATTTTGCGGTTCAATCGTTTTTTTATCTCTTGGTTAGCGTTCATTCTCAAAATAATATTTTTCATCCATTTTTCTTAAGATTAAACAATTACCGATAAACAATCAATCTAAATTTTTACACGAATGATATAATCAATAAAACTTAAAAATAAACGATTTTGATTATATATTGGAATCCTAAGTTTGCCCAAATTGAATGGACAGCATCTGTGACGGGACCAATTCTATTGATGCAGTGATGCTCTGGTTCTAGCTTGTGCGTAGAAGTGGAAATTCAATTGAATGTCAACTAACGTTTGGGCCACCACCGTCCAGAGTAAATAAATGCCACGTGAAAATTTTCAGTACTTGATGGCCTCAACCGCACGCAACCCATTCAAGTTTCATCTCAAGTTCACAACCACTAAACGAATCCATCCTTCTTATAGTAGTGTTGGTTCCTCTGTTTTTCTATGTACCAAAATATATGTCTATTTTAAAATATTTATACAGAAAATTTTGCAACATTCTCCTTTTGTCCCTTGTTTGCGACAATTAAGTACTGATTTTGCAAAGTTAAGGGATAGTTTTGAAAAGTTACTAGTACAGGATAAATCTAAATTTTGAGAAATGTTAGTTTTTGTATATAATGTTGGAAAAATTACGTAAATGAGAATAAATTAAATCCTATAATTCCAATTGTAATAAATCGAGCACTATAGTTTTAATTCGATAATAATTTAAATCATCTGTTAGCAGAGATCTACATAGAGTTAACGAAATTAACTGATTTTCACTAAAAATACACTGAACTCACCTCGTATGTTTTGCTCTTTTTAAAGTCCTAATTGAACCATTCTCATTCCAAAATAGGATAGAATCGCAATACAAATTTGATTTTTTTAATACAAATACAATACCCAAACTTTTTAATTTGTATTGTTAATTGGTTCAATTAAGGATTTAAAAGGGGATAGCCTTATAGGGAACTGTTTT
>BRYE01000028.1:10783305-10785805 GCA_030159115.1 Actinidia arguta var. hypoleuca | reverse complement strand
TGTTATTGCCTCAGGATCAGATTTAGTTTTATTTTTCCTCTGAACATAGGCTATTAGGTTTATTGTGTTTTCTGTCTATTTATTTATTTTTCCTTTTGTCCTTTGCTTTAGATTTTGATAAAACAATGGCTGACGAAGAAAATCCTAATGATGTGAAGGAAGAGGTGTAAGATGATGTGGCAGATGTAAGTTTCTATTTCTTGAACTTGTCTTATTTTGTTCTATTCCTTTGTATTTTGGGGGTTCAAATTTGATTATACGGAATATTGCACCTGGGTTGTGGACACGAATGAATGTACCTTTTCTTTGAGTTTCCGCTTTCCATTGCTACTTATGATCTACTGTGAGTCTGTGATTAATGGCATGGCATAGTTGGAAGGACTTGTATATTGTATTGCTGGAGTTTCCCAATATAGATGCGTCTGTCTTATATAATTTGGTAGGCGTTTCATCGCAATAGGGTACGGGTTGCTATTGAGATGTAAAGAAAAGCTAAGGTATCGTTCATTGGTGGCGTAGGTGGCTATCGAAGGAGTTTCTCAACTGCAATTAAAGCCAACAATTATGAATTGGCAAAATAATTTGACAGCTTGCTCTTATTCGTCGCCTATATCACCCGCTCCTAGCTAAGCTATTTTCTAAGATGTCAGGTGATGCACAAGGTATCGGACATGCTTGGTGTCAACATATAATGTTACTTTACCATCATCAATGTTTTTAAAGGCGAATGTGCAAGGCGAGGCGTTTTACCCTCATGGGGCGAGGCCTAAGCCTCAAGGTGGTTAGGCATAAGCATTTTGAAATTTATTTTTATATTCAAAAAATATGTAAAATAGTTAGAAAAGTGTAAAAAATAGTTTGAATAATAAAGTTCCTCTAAGCCTAAAACTGAATTTGTTGATATAAACATGTAATCAAAGCTCTATCACTGTAGCTAGCTAAAGCTATAGCAGCCTATAGCTATGTGCCAACTCTATTTCTTAAACCAATTTTTATAAAACAATACCCATAACATATGCCAAATGCGCTCTTTTGGACCATTGAATGGAGGACTTTGGTTTCTCTCTCTAGTAATTATTTCTGTAAGTTGTTTGATAATGTCACATGAATAAAGGTTTCATGGTTCCATATGAGCGTATGGCTCACATAAAATGCGTAAAAAAACACAGAAGGCGCACATTAGGCAAGCGCCCAACAGAGAAGGCATATATACCTTTTTATCGTGATGCACAATTTTGAATTCATTGATGTGTTTTTTCTGAATACCTTGCCTAAATGCGAGCCTCAACTACACCTTTTAAAATATTGACCTCAATTCTTGGATTACTTACTTGATTTTTGTCTGTTCCGAAAGGGTAAAGTGAAGAGCATAAGGTACATATCATCTATTTGAAGAGTATTGGAATATTGTCTTCCTAGATTATCACTATTAAATGTTCTCTTAACAAGTAATGATGGAAAAGCAGTAAATTTAAATGCTGAAAGGTTAGGATGGCAGCTGCTTCTGGGCCACTTGATTTTTTTTTCTATGCTAACATGTTATGTCACAATTGGTATACCACCCATCACTGGATGATATTATGAACTACGGTGACAGCTGTATCTGGGCCATTTGAACTTTTTATTTTGTTAATTAAGCATCATATTTCTGTTACCACTGATTACAATTGAGCAGCTTGGCCCCCGTAAATCTATTGCATGTCTATTTGATTACTTCACGAGCACTTTGCCAAATGGCATTTACATTATAACTACATTGCATTGTAGGTGTAATATATAATTAATTACATTTCAGATTGCGCCGCTTGATCCTACTAAAAAGAAGAAATAGAAGAAGGTTGTAATTCAAGATTCCGCAGATGACGATGTGGACAAGTTAGTCGAGAAAACTAAAAGTTTATCAGGTTCATGAACTTCAGGACAAAGAAATACTGCAATGTAATTTCCATACCTAGTTATAGATGCCTTTTCATTGTGCCATTGTCAAAGGATCTCTATTATGTTGATACATTCATTTACTCTATACTTGCAGTGTCTGATGGTCTTGAGAGTACCTTTTCTGGTTTGAAAAAGAAGAAGAAAAAAGCGGTGAGTTATCATGCTATTTGTGTTGAACATGTAGAATCTTTCTTTAAGGTTCCTGACAGTCGTCTGACCATGCTAAATTATTTCAGGTGCAGACTGGTGTATTGGATGATGAGAAAGAAAATACTGGGGATGATTTAGATGGTAGGAAGTTCTGTTATTGACAGTTGCGATTAGTTAGCTGGTGGACTTGAGTTATTTGTGGTATAGCAACATATTATATTGTCAAAACTGAACAGAATGCAAAAGAAAACACTTCGTAGATCATATTGGAGAGGATGAAGAAGGAGAAGGAATCGTCTTGCAACCACAGTTTCCTTAGGAAGGGAGTGATCAAAATTATGAATATGAGGAGGTACAGTATATGTACAATACCACTCTTTTTCTTCCTCTACATCAATGTTTAGCTATGTCA
>BRYE01000028.1:10753305-10755805 GCA_030159115.1 Actinidia arguta var. hypoleuca | reverse complement strand
GCCAGGCTTTTGTAGGGCATAGGCGACTTCCGGTGATGGCTTCCTAGTATCATATGTGAGGTTGGGTACCGTACATTTTCACTTTTCCTTTTTCCCTTTCACTTTGAATTTTCCTTTCGTGGATGTTTTCGCTTCGTTAGGCACGCGGCCGAGTGGCCTTGTGGTTCTTTTTGTTTCTGCAAGGGCAGAAGCAGAAACATGCCATTCATCTCCGCTGCCATTTAAGGGGCAGTGTAGCAGTATGGGTTTGTGCGATATGTGAGTGTTGTAATTTATGTTTCTGTTGTTTGGATGCCTTTTCCATTTTTCCAAAATTTTCATATCATAAACTGCCCAGAAAGTTTATCAACTGGGTAGTGGCTTCTGAAAAGTTCAAATGCAGTTTCTATTTGTATAACTAAAGTAGATGATGATGTCTGGTATGGATCACTTTAGCTAAAAATTGGAAGTGGCATAGTGGATACGATAATACTAGCTGCTTGTGCATCTGAAAATATGAATGCTTTGTTTGGAATTTGCCACGAACGTTAGTATAGTTTTGTCCTCTCATCTCTTTGGGTCCTCTCCTCTCTCTTTTATGACAGATTCATGCTTTACCTTGTCATTTTCTCTCACACTAAAAAGAGTAAAAAGAAAGTGGGAAAAACTGGACCAATTCTGTCGCTTCTCTCCTTTATCTCCATTCTCCGGTCACAATACCAAAATTTCAGTCGTCGTCGTAATCTCTGACCACGCAACTTCATAGTCACGGTTTCGATCTTCTTCTTCTTCGCCGACATATAGCCTTCACCCACTCACCCCCCAAAAATAACTTTTCTCATCAGATCCATCATCGCAGAACACCAAATGAATCTAGATTCCAGATTAGGTTATATTGAACAATTTATTGTGAACCTTTAGGAAACTATTGATTCGAATTGAAGATTCACCAAGTTTGGGTTTATGCATACATACGGATGTATTTTTTACCAAGTTAAAAAAAAAAATTTGTTGTGGTAGAAATTTGTGGCGAGCAACCAACAGTCAGAATTACTCGTAAGTTCGGTATTGATCTCGGCTATGACCTGTGAAAGAGAACAAATGTTACTGGCCGGGGTGAGGCTGCTAAAAATTCATCCGGTGTGGAGATGAGATCAAGACGAGCAAGCTAAATAGAGCAAAAAAAGTACTAGATCTCTCAGAGTGAGAAAGTGAGTTACCTCTTTATGGTAGGGTGAGCGGCCTTTTATAGATGGAGAATAGAGTTTCATGTGAGAAGATCACGGCATAATTATCGGGCAGCCAAGTATGGAAGGTGTGTCCGAGGATATCGGAGTACAAACAGGAGAATGCCAAATGGAGATAGCACCGCGAATGTAGGAGACCAGGAGGAGGTGGAGTGTCATGTTGATCTTATCCTCAGAGCATGGGCGAGATAGTTCACCTCGGCCTTTGGCGAGGTGATATCCAAGAGGCGATCAGGGAGTAGGCAAACTCAGTATCAATCGTAGAGGTGTCAAGCGTGCCTTGCCGACATGGGACGACACAGGATGGGCACAACACGAAAAAACTCGGCACGAGCACGATTTTGGCACGGTGTAAGTTGGGCACGACACGACACGACACGGTCTGAGCGGGCACGGTACAGGCACGGCACAGGCACGGCATGGTAGTTGGCCGGGCACGACACAGTCAAAGCCTGGCATGGCACGGGCACGACACGATTTTAGTCTGGCACGGCAAGGGCACGACACATAAGTGTGAAGGGCACGACACGGACATGGCACGATAATTGGTCTGGCACAATACAGAAGTGACAAGAAATGATTAATTGTTAAATAAATAATAATAAAATATTTTTTTAAAATAAATTGACTATGAATAAAAAAATACGAGGAATTTAAAATAAAATTATGAATAATAAAAATAAAAAAATTAGAGAAATATAAAAATTAAATTTTGATAACAAAAAATATAAATTTTAAAATTTTGACTTGTGACCCATAGACTATAGAAGGCCATAATAAGACAAAAATATATATTTTTTTAAAAAAAATTATTTTATTTCAAAAATGAGGAAAAATAAATAAATTTTTTAATAATAAAAATAAAAAATTAATTTTTGAATTGATAGGTAAAAATTAAAATTTTGTAATTACACAATATGTATCAAATTTTAATTATATTATTCGCTAGCCACATAATCGCAATATAATTATGATGATCCATACCGTTCATTTCAAATATTGCAAGAGTGGAAACTTTTCATCACTTAAGATATCACCTATCAAAATAGTACATATACTTAGCTATCTTAAAAAAAGACAGTACAAATACTTATTTCTAAAATGAAGGTTGTTAGTTCTCTCTCTCCCTATCTCTCATCCTCTAATTTTCCTTCGTTTTCTTTGTGTTCCATTGTTTAAGATTACGTATGTTCATTTTACAGGTTTGCGGTGTCCGAGAAAAGCGTGTTGATAGTGTTTGGTTGGTAGGAAACTGCGTCTACCTTCCAGTTACC
>BRYE01000028.1:10745805-10748305 GCA_030159115.1 Actinidia arguta var. hypoleuca | reverse complement strand
GGAGGAATGAAAATACACATTATTATTTATTAATTCTTGTATTTTTTAATTTTATAATAAGTTTTTTTTTAAATTTTAAGTTAATTAGGAATTTTTTGATTTAAATCATTTTACCTATTGGGCCTAATTAGCAGTAGCCCATTGGGCCTATTTTATTTTCTAGGGCTTAGTATTTTTAGGGTTAGGTTATTTTTTTATTTAAAGAGAGGTTTGGTTACAATTGAAAAATAAATTATGATTATGAATAAAGAGAAAAACAATTATTTTCTCTTTTCTCTCCATCTTTTGATTCTGGAAGAAGCCAAACTTTCCTCTTCCCTTTTTCTTTGATCTTGGCGGAAGCCAAATTTTCCCCTCCCCTTCTTCTTTGATCTTAGTGGAAGTCAAACTTTTTCCTCCCCTTCTACATTCTTGTTACATTTATTTACTTTTTGATATTAATTGATCGTAGGACTTCAATTATATTATTGTCCTGCGTCAGGCAACGCCGAGTAAGATCCTTTTCGGGGGGGGTACCCCAGCAACATCAAGGGGTGGAAGAGAAAGTTCTTCTTCATCTAAGGGGATGACTGGAAACTTTATCCATGGCTAACTTAGGATACTGGAGTTCCACGGGTCCCAAGGTCATGGAGTACCCCAGGTTAGTCTTCATTCCATAATTTGTCCTTCAATTATCTATGTGTAGCATCTCGTCCCTGACTTATAGATGTTCTTCATTTTAGGTGAGCACTGAAACAAACTTACTAGGTAAAGGACAACATTTATCGATTAAGGACGAACTAAAAAGGTTCAAGGAGATCTCAGACTTACTAGGTGAAAGACAACATTTCTCGATTAAGCAAATCCTCGCCTCTAAGTCCTTCCGTAGAAGCTTTGCCTTGACTCCAAAAAAATGGCCTCTAGTGGAGGAATAACGCCGAGGATAAACTGAAAGACGATGTAGCTCACGTTGCAGGCATCGAGGGTGAGTCTCATTATTCCCGAGATGATCCTTCCCGAAGTGATCATTTTCAAGATGACTCAGTGAAATACATAGGAACTATCAGAAAGGGAATGAGAAAAACTTTACCTCACCTTCCTGATTTAACACTATTAAGGCTCCTAGGGGGAAAAGTACGACCACACATCCTTGTCTTAGAATTAGGTAGCTCGAGCTCAAGCTCGGAGGCCAGGTCAGATCCATGGCTGCCCCCTGAGCTCAGATCGGATGGTATTCCCTTCATTCTTCTCTAAGTGTTTTATCTCTTCCATTAACTGACTCTAGTTCTATTTGCAGCTATGTTGAAGAGGATAGATATGAAGAAGCTCGCCCAAATGGCTAAAAGAGACGGATCCAAGGGTGCCACTTCAGTGGCGAAGGGCATCACCATAGGCAAGAAGTGCCAACGGGATGAGACGCCCGACATCTCGTCCACAAAGAAGGACAAAAACGCTATTGATGTTAAGGAAAAGGGGACCATGCCACCGCTTGAGGACAAAAAGAATGGGCCTAAGACTCTAGCTAGATCTAAAGCGACGTCAAGAAAAATGGCTAGCAAAGGAGTGACACTTGTTGTGGCCCTTGGGGAGGGTACTTCGGCCGATCCAGGTGCTATCCTGGGGCTTAATACCTCTATGCTATAAAATCCTGCCGTGGTGGAAAAACTCCTCGAGGGCAAAGTCCCGCCTTTTGACAGGGAGGAGGTGGCTAAATTGGACCTCAACCGGGCGAAATCGAGGTTTTTCCATGGGGTCATTCAGGTAACTATTCACCTTCAAGTTAAGATCTCATTTTTGTATTTTCATTCTTCTAAAAAGTTTAATTTCTTGCAAGTGGTGGTGCTTGCCCCTTCCCTTGCTGGTTGTGGTAAGGAGTTGAGGGATAGGGTGATGACTCAATAGGCCCAGGCTGATTCAATTAGAATCAAGATGCTCCAGGCTTAGCACCTTGCTAAAGAGCTTGAAGGACAAATGGCTGATATTGGGGCCCGGGAGCAGCATGCCATTAAGGAGTTGAGGAAGATAAAGGAGGACAAGGATGCCACTGTGGAGAGGCTCGAGAAGGAGGTTGCCGAGCTTTAGGCAAAAGAGGTCCTGGCCAAGAAGTCAGCCATCGAAGAATAAAAGTCTTTAGTTGACTTCCAAGAGGGGTGGAACAAGCTGCTTCCAAATATTTTGGCGAGGGCTTCGACTTGTGCAAGAAGCAAATTGGACGCCTCCATCCTGAGCTCAGCATCCAAGATCTGGAGATTGACGATGATCAAGACGAGGAAGGGGAGGACTAGGATGAAGAGAAAGATGAGGAAAAGAGGGATTAAGATACCAACCTTCTTTCTCCTTAGCCACTTGTAAAAAAATTTTTGGGTAATGTAATGGCAAGGTCAATGTCATCTTGACCATAATAAGATATATTTCTTCTTCATATTGTCTTCTTGCAATTTTTGTCCCACAACATAGTATCCACTTCTATTGGCGATATCAAGTCTAATAAGATTGATGAGATGAGATTTTTGAATAAAAC
>BRYE01000028.1:10735805-10738305 GCA_030159115.1 Actinidia arguta var. hypoleuca | reverse complement strand
TTACCGTTTCTCAATTGCACCAGATCCTTATCTTTTCAAACCAATAATGCTAAGTTCATTATAACTAATTCTTAAAACCTATTAGCTCATATGTAGTTTGGAATGAAATTAATAATTTGTGTTCTGGAAACGCTGACTATGATACACGTATAGTAAAATTGTGTATAATATATTAAAATTATGTATTTTTATGGTTTATATTACGTATGTATATTATCTAACCACAAAAATTTGTAACTATAACTAAACAAATCATATTTAACTGCAAAAAATATAATGACGCTTGAAAATAGTATTAACCACAAAAATATGTAACTATGACCACGAAAGCGTAGCATAACCACAATAACGAGTATTGAAACTAGAAAAAATTTGTAACCAAATTGTCTGAAAATATAAATAACAAAAAATGCATGACTTGAACCACAAAAAATACAATCAAAACATGCATAACAGGACTATAAAATTGCATAACTAAGCTACGTAAATGCATAACAAAGGTATTTAGTTAAATGAACACAAAAAATATGTAACTACGATCACAAAAGATATAATGCAACAAAAAAAATGTGTATCCATGCAAAAAATTTTTGCATAACAAACGTACCTAAAAAATAAATGTTCAAAAAAATAGACAATCTGAACCAAAAAATGTGTAATACAACCAAACAATGCATAACATAATCACAACAATATATAATCATACTAGATTAATGTATAACAAAAATTCTAAAAGTCGTAATATAGACAACAAGATTTATAATAAAAATCACAGACATACGTAACATGAACAAATATTTTTAAGGATTCAGTTGGACTACTGGTGAAGTTCAATCGTTTTGGGTCTCATTTGACGTTTATTTTGATAATTTAAATCATTCATATTGTAGACTCCGTCACAATGGTCAATATTGTAAAAACTCAATAAATGAGTATAACGATTATACCCATTTATCTTGACATAGATTGATATTGATTCACTATTTATTTATATTCGATCAACGTAATTTGTTATGGTATTAGAATCACCAATGAAGTCTACAATAAACGATTTAGATTGTCAAAATAAGTCTAAAATATTTAAAATACACTAGTGCAGTCTATTTTTGGACTTCAGAAAAGCTATCCTATTTATAAACCAAGAAAATGAGTGAATATTTTCTGTGGATTTGTTTATGGATCTTTGATTAAACCAATTGGAGAATGTAGCTACAAATTAACTATTGCTATATACGATTGTTTTTATAAAAGAGGAAAGTTAAGTGCAGATTGAGATGGTGGGTACTGGTGGGTGGGCAGCAAGTGAGAAGCTTATCACTCGGAGAGGCCGCGCCGTCAAATCTAACGGACGTTTTTTCATTTGACCTTTGTATTGATAAGTTATTTAATTATTAAGGTTCTTGTCTGCTCACGTACGGCTTGTCCACTTTTGGTGGTTGATAGTGGTACTTTTGGAATTGCCTTTTCCCAAAGTGCACGGGTCTCTTCTATTTTGTCCGGCGGATTTTTGAAATTCTGGAAGGGCCGCCATGGGAGAGAGAAGATATCGTGTGCAAGTTGCGTTTGAATTTTAAATTTGATAAAAATAAAAATATAAAATATGAGGTGATAAATCTTACTAGATCAAGACTTCCATTCTATCTATCTACTTTCATCCTTCTAGGTTATTTGCACGTCACAATAAGTAGCGTTAAAGTTTTTTGGCAAAAAAGTTGGCAAGAAAAAGACTTTTCGGTATGAGAGTAAGAATACGAAATAAGAGAAAACAAAAAAGCTAGAGAGTTAGGATTCTGATTGTATATCAGAGAATCTGCGAGTCCTCTTATTTATAGGCTAACTCATTGAGTTCTTATCAACTTCGACTTGCTTACTTTGTATCCATTTGATTCAGATTTAATCTTTTTAGTTATTTTTATTCTCTCTTTATAAATTATTTTTTAGAGTTTTAATCCAGATACATTCTAAGGTTGTGTTTAGATTATGCATTTGGCGGAGAAAAAAGAAAACTATGTAAAAAAGTTAAGGGAGCTAATTTTTACACATTTTTTTAAATTGCACTCCATTTTTATGAATATTTGTAGAAAATGGATAAAATGGTTTAGGTATATTTTTTTCTTTATTTTTTTATCCTTTCTAAATTTTTGATCAAAATACAGAATTTGTGAAGAGATTTATTGTAGGAAAAGAATAGGGTAAACTTGTCCCCTCAAAGTATTAAGAGATTCCTACTTTGCTGCTAAAACAAATAATTTTCTTAATTTGGATCCTCAACTCTTGAATTAGTTGCAATCAACATCAGTTTATAACTTTCGTCTAATTTCTAACAGAAGATGATATGTGGCTCCTATACACTGCATATTTGGTAATCTAGATCCATACCCATTTATCCTTACCTTTTCCCTAATCCTAATTCTTAAACCCATTTTCTCGAACCCTAGCACTCACTTGCCCTAACCCTAACTCTAGCCATCTTTTCTATACAACTGCCGCCACCATGATA
>BRYE01000028.1:10723305-10725805 GCA_030159115.1 Actinidia arguta var. hypoleuca | reverse complement strand
AGGATATTTTATCCTCTCACATTAGCCCCTCCTCGCATAAGCTCTTTCAACAACTACAGAGGTTATGGGAGTTGGTTTCCAATGAACCATGGTCTGAGTCAGAACGGACGCCTGAGTTCGATAGTGCCTCCAATTGTCCTTTCACTATCCTTTCTATGCAAGGTGTCAACATCTGGTTTGCTATGTATCTCGGTTAAGGCACGAAAATCATAGGGACGCACCTACTTTTAGGTGTTGTTTGGCTGGGAATTAAGGAGTTTCAAGTTCCCCTATAAATAGGAAATCCGAACCGACCCACTATTCACTTTGCATCTCGAACATTCTAGATATAGAGACTAAGAGAGTGAATCAGAGCACTTGCAAACCAACACCGATGTACCATCATTCCACTACCATTTCTGACATTATCTTTGACGTCGCTGATCTCATTCCGGTTCATCAACAACCTCCGAACAACCACTGTAAGCCTCATTTACACTTTTTTCAAAATATTTGCATTTCTAAAGTTCTTTGTCTCTTGGTTTCACCTAAGTCATCCTTAGATCACCCATTTTAATCAATTCACTCCTTAGATCTTCGTTTTTCACAGTCTTGTCTTTGGTAGAGATGCCCAAGATCAGGCTTCAAGGTCAGAGGGTAATGATCACGGCAAGTTCCCTTTTCCACCATCACTCTTTGGTCCAAAATCCGATAATGCGATGGGATAACTGTCAGTCACGCCTTAGGGGACATGATTGAGTCAACCTCTTAATTATTAATTTGGCAATCAGTGTGTCCTCACACGTGTCAACCTGCACTATAAAGGCGATACACTCTCTCTCACAACTAAGCAATGTACTCTCTCTCTCTCTCTTGACTCTCTCTCTAAGACATAGCCAACAATTTTTCTTTTGCTCTGCCATTTTGCCCACATTAAATGCCAAGAATCTTTTGCAATTATTCCTTTTGTTTTCTTCATACACGTGGTTGTATTACTCTTCAGAATCCTGACGAGTGTCCTAGGACAGATGATATAAAGTTAAATTTCATTTAGAACGCAATCAGTCCAAAGTGAATGCTATTTAATAGAATAGTACTGTTTAAATAGGAATACCACCCTCATAGTTATTATGAAAGCGTCATGTAAATTATTGTCAGCTCCTCTCTCTCATGTTAATTTTAAATAGAATATAATTTTATTTTAAATGTCAACACATAAATATATTTCACATCTTTCATTTAAAGTACGTGCACAACACCTCCTCTCATTTAGTGAATTTTATTAACCATTTAATTAGAATTTTATATATTTTTATATTTTTTATGAAAAAAAATCTAAAAATATAAAAAAAATTCTCTTATTTGGAAAAAAGGTTACTTAAAATGATTTTTTTTTTTTAAATCTAAAAAATATTTTTTTATCTTTAGTGAACTTCTTTTTCTAATGTTTTTAAAAAAATTAAAAAAAATCACTTTTTTCAGCTTGATTGGCTTAAAAAATTAATCCAAATACATGGATTTTTTATATTTAAATCCATAATTATCAAATATTTAGTGCAAGATCCTATGTTGTAATAAATTAGAGTAAGGATAGAGAAAAAAGTATAAAATTCAAAAAATAATTTTTTTATTTTTTATGATAATAATTGAAAGTGCAAAAAAGTTATCATTGATTTCACTTTATTTGAAGTTACCAAAGGAAAAATTATTTCTTAACGAGAAAAGAAATCAACTATTTTTTTTATGTCTCATTTAGGTCAAAATTATCATGTACGGTCAAATATGATTTAGGCCTTATTTGGGGTATATCTTTTTGGATTTTTTGGCTATTTTGATTTTTTGATTTTTTTTTCTTTTTAGTGAATTTTTTTTATCGTTTGATCAAAATTTTATATTTTTTTTCCTTCTCTTAATAAGAGGAATCAGAAAGTGTATTTTTTTTTATCTAATTTAGGAAAAAAAGTCTACTAAAGATAAAAAAAATATCATCTTTAGATTTTTTTTTAAATTATTTTAAGTAAGCTTTTTTCTAAATAAGAGAATTCTTTTTATATTTTCAGATTTTTTTTATAAAAAAATAAAAATATATAAAATTTTAATTATATGATTAATAAAATTCACTAAAGAGGAGGAAGTGTTATGCGTGCTTTGAATGAATGATATAAAATATATTTACAAGTTAACACTTAAAATAAAATTATACTCGAAGTTGACATGAGAGGGAGTAGCTAAAAATAATTCACTAGACACTCCTTCTTAATTGAGTAGTGATAGGTACACACTCAAAAATAGGTGTGTACTATACACATCTATTTTTTTGTCTCACAACCAAGTGAGACCCGCCCTAATTAGGATTTTTTAAAAAATCCTAATTAGGGCGGGTCTCACTTAGTTGTGAGACACCATTTTAAATGTGTATGGTACACACTCATTTTTGGATGTGTACCTATCATTATTCTTCCTAATTATGTCAGTAGCACTCCCTGTCCCGTTTTAACAGTAACACTCTTTAACAGTATCT
>BRYE01000028.1:10705805-10708305 GCA_030159115.1 Actinidia arguta var. hypoleuca | reverse complement strand
ATATATATATATATATATATAGTAAGAATATTACGGTATAATTAAAAAAAATAAGAATAATTTTGACTATTTACACATAATTAGGGCAGGTTCAGGGTATTCATTGCCTAAAATCGTCCCCGTCCTCGTCCCAAATCCGATTTGGGTTATATTTTATCCCCATAACTCACCCCGAACCCGTTTATCTAGACTCCAAACCCGTCCTATTAAGGGAGGAGCGGGGAGGGGACCTGATTTTTCGGGAAAAATTGTCATATCCCTAAATGAAACTTCATGGACCAAAATATAATTACAGAAAACTTAAGCGACCAAACTGTAATTTTTCAAAATTCAGGGACTAAATTGTTATTTTATAAAATTTAGGGACTGAAAATATAATTTACCAGACAGAGCATACTCATGGAATATTCTTTTGATGACGTGATGATGACACAACGCTGACGCGATGCTGAGGTAGGCGCGTGGGCGGGTGAGGACCACTCGTCATCTTCCTTAGGAGGTGCGTTGGGAGCTTGCTGTGAGTAGATCTCATGCGCCTATCGAGGGGTGGCAAGTGAGGGTGTGTGCGACTGAGTTAGGCATTTGTGTTGGGTTCTGAGGATTCATCTCGTCGATACGAATGCAATGGTGCTATCAAAAGTCGACTTGGAGCACTTTTGAATAGATTCAAAATTTGACCGTGGCTGTGGAGGTCCAATTCGACAAAATTGAGATTCGATTAAGTCAAATCGTGGTCGTTGGAGGTTGGTCGTCGCTCAGATGTTGTGGTGTCTAGGATTAGGGTTTGGATGAGTGAGGTTAGGGTCCATTAGGTTAACATTGAAATAACGGAAGGAGATGCATTGAAGTTAGGCTTTGATACCAAATTTGATGCATGACAACAATAAAATTGTAGCCCTAAGATAAATTAATCTAAAAAAATAGATAATTGAACAAGAATTGTGAAAGGAGAGGAGGAAGTTTGGCATCTCACCAAAATCTGGAAGAAGAGGGAAGAAAACGAGGATTTCTCAATAATATCAATCATAATCTGTCTTTCAATTGTAATCAAAACTCTCTTTAAATAGAGAAAATAACCTAACCCTAAAAATCCTAAGCCCTAAACCTACTATGAATAAAATAGGCCCAATGGGCTACTATTAATTAGGCCCAGTAGACAAAATAACTTAAAACAAATAAAATCTCAATTAACTTAAAATAAAAAAATAATTAAATATAAAATTATAAAATACAAGAATAAATAAATAATAATGGGCATTTTTGTTCCGTATCAGTTCTTGGTTCTGCATTACACTTTAAATATATATGAGAAGAATTCCTTTTATGTTGAAATATTGATATTTCTTAAGAAGCCTATTTTCTTTTTAGGGTAAAATGGAGTTTACAAGACGTCTTCAAGCATTTATTACACAGTATCCAAGTTTATTCATATTTATGTAGTAACCTCAGATTGCTAACTGCCTGTTTGATGAACATCTGAGTACCCATGTGTCCAACATATTTCAAACCCTTATGATAAGTGAAGTGTTTGACCTGGGTACTCCATACATTTAGAACATTCCTTGTAACAAAGGACATTGCTTACTTATTCTCAAGAATCAAACTAAAGAGAGGGAAATTGAGTTTCATGTTATGATGCATGCTTTTTTATTGTTTTCTGTTGTATTAATGTTCTGGCTTTGATTTGAATCTTTCATCTAATCAAGTGGAATTGACCAATGCAATTACTGTGGTGTTATCTTATCTCCCTTTAATTTACGTAGACATATATTGGTGGCTTTTGATCTTGTTTGGCATTTTTTTCAAAAAACCATATGGAGCCACGAAAAGTTTGTTATTTTCTTCATATTGAGGCCTATGATGATTAAAAAATTTCCTACATTGTCTGATGGTCATGACCAATCCATGACGAAGGATTTGTTACTGTTCTGAGGCCGAGTGTTGTTGTTCACCTGTCCTAATAGTGGAATTAAATAAAGGAAAAAGTTGTTTAAGACTTTTGTGTAGGTTTGTGTTCATATGTTTAATCAAACAGAAGTTATTAACCAAAATACTGGGGTTTTATTCTATTTTGATTTAAAAGATCAAAAACTATAGCTCAGTTGTAAAATTTTATAGCTCTGGTGGATCTGTAGCAAATTTGACTTATTATTATTACTCTTGTTGCCTTGTAGTGTGGTTCCGGGTGATCGGTTGCTCCAATCAAGGCTGGTTTTATATCCCACGTTGGCCGTCGAAAGGCATGAACTTGATGTGGTCAGTTACATTTCTTCTGTTTGGAGGTTTTTCATTAGTCGACTCTTCCCTAAGCATCATTTTCTATACTATGATTCAAAAAGTGATTTTCATAATTTGTTCACTGGGTGCGCCTTTTGACTATCCTCTGGGATGTGCAATCCAAACTTGAATTCGTTATTAGCTGCTTCCACGCAAAGTTCATTCACGCATCCTGTTTTTATGCTCATCACAGATATTGAATTTTTGATGAAAAATGTGCACA
>BRYE01000028.1:10698305-10700805 GCA_030159115.1 Actinidia arguta var. hypoleuca | reverse complement strand
TAAAATTTTGAATTATTCGACATTATTTAACCATTATTCCACTATCTTGAGAATTTTCTAGCCGCAGAATAATACCACTTCAAAAACAACAATTTTATAAAGCTAAAAATATGTCATGTTTTTTAAAAATAAATAACAGATGATGCGATCAGTTGATGGTTTGAAGTTTGAACACCTGCCCTCCCTTCCTTAAAATACCTGCATTTCAAATTCCATTGAATATAGACTTTATTTAGATCTATAACTTATAGGGGTGGGATTTGCTAAGCGAAAAGAAAAATAAAGAAAAAAAAAATAGAAATTTGATCTTTTTAGATTCATCAATTTTTTTCTTCGTTTCTCCTTTTCCTTCATAATCTATGATTATATTTTGATAAAAGATGTGGTGAGATTCCTTTCGCTTTTTCCTTATAAATTTTTTTAATAGAAAATCGTCTTTAGTGCAATAGTGTTACGATTCTCAAATTTAAACAAGAAAAATTATCCGAATTCAAGATGAAAGTTAAAATTTGTGTAAAATTACGTACCCGTTAAGTAAATCTGAATTACTTATTTTAAATTTAATTTTTTTTTAATTTAAATTTGAGAAACTTAGTGCTCTCCTCGTTGGTGTTGCCAACAAACTTGGAAATTGACTACAAAATGATTAGTTCTCCTAGACTCCAAATATGAACACATGTATTTTATGTTCCTTGCCATTTTCTTTCCTAAATGATTAAAAAAACGAAAGGTGATGTGATTTTCCCGCTTGCAGATCTCAACATCACAATATTCAAGGTGTCAATCATACTTTCAAATGAGGGCCCACCTAAATTGAATTGTTGCTTTCTTACGTGGAATTCAATATTAATTAACTAACGAAAATTACTTCTCATCCTCCTAAACTACCTCTGAAATTATATTTTACGTCAATATAATAATTAAATTCATAACTAATATTGTGTAAAAGGAAAATAAAAGGAATAATATTGTAAAGTCAATTTTGGAAATTATTTATGAATCACCATAGGGGTTTGTGCAAATAATTACCTCTCCATTATAACAATATGGGTGTTTCTCACTTGAATATATTTTACATTTTAATTTCAATAATTAAAATAATATGTTAATGTGAGAATCAAGTGAGTTGGTTTGATAGCAAAAACTTAGAGTTTGAAGTTTATGTGTCTTGAGTTCAAACATTTCAAAGTGACTAGTCATCCAGACATTTAAGTACAAAAATTGATAAATATGCCTATCAAACTCAGTGTTGGTGAATCAAGTGGGTTGGTGAATCGTACTCAGTGTCTAAAGTGGGACTTAATCCTACATAATTAAATGATCTCTGTTATATAGCATCCATTAAGGAATGATCCATGGAAGGTCTAATATATGTCCTAACTGGTCATCCCTAAGGTTAGACCTTTTTTATATATATCAATGTGAGCAGGAAAAATATAATTTATGTTTCCCAATTTTATTATTTTTCTATTTTAAGAAATTCAATTCCTAAAGAGTCAAATTGTCACATTTTAAAAATTCAACTTCTTAAAATTATTGGCAGACAAAATAAAGCTTTTCAAAAATTAATATTTTTTAATTTTTAAAGGTATTTTTTGCCCATAAATAGAAATAAAATTTCAGATAAACCACGCTGACACAATTTTTAAGATAAAAAAAATAAAACTTGCTCTCAATAAACAGTAACCAATAGTCTCTATGTAAACGTGAAAAAATAATTATGTCACATCAATTTAAAATTAAAAGAACAAAAAGAGAATTTTGTAATAGTTTGGTAGTTAACTTTTTAAAATTTATAACCATTTTAGAACATAAAAAAAAAAAATAATACACAAAAAACTGAGACGAAAGAAGTATATAATTTGATTTGGAGGATAGAATAATAATTAAAATTAAAGAAAGCAGACTGTCATTAAGGCTTGTCATATTTATGCCGAATGATTTTATTTTCTACCATCGCTCACACTTATATAATAATCCCTTTCGTTATGATTTTGGTTGAGTTTGTTCTAATTTTTATTTATATATTTAAAATTTTAAATTTTTTTGTATATATATATATATATATATATATTCATATAATTTAAGAAAAAAATCAAAAAATATTTACGAATATTTTAGTGAATATTTACATTTGAGTGATTTCTTTTAACAATTTAAAAAAAAATTATATTTTTAAATTTATCTAGTCAATAATAACTAAAAAATATAATTTTTTAATTAGACAAATAAAAAAAATCGCTAAAAATTAAAAAACTCAAAAAAGAAAGTAACTAAAAAATCTGAAAAAATAAGAAATAATAAAATTGGGTCAAATAACCTTATTATTGTTCACATCTAAAAAAAAAGGTCTTGTTATTGTTAAATATTTACGAATAACAAAATTCAAAGTGGTAGTTTGACTTTGGATCCCGTCTCCATGTGCGGAACGCACCAGATAAGGCAACCCTCACTTTCCTCTGCAATGAGAAATTAGTTTCCAATCGGGGCCCCCACCTCT
>BRYE01000028.1:10685805-10690805 GCA_030159115.1 Actinidia arguta var. hypoleuca | reverse complement strand
GGATGTATTTTTTTACCAAGTTAAAAAAAAAAATATTGTTGTGGTAGAAATCTGTGGCAAGCAACCAACAGTCAGAATTACTTGTAAGTTCGGTATTGATCTCGGCTATGACATGCGAAAGAGAACAAACATTACTGCCGGGGTGAGACTGTTAAAAACTCATCCGGTGTAGAGATGAGATCAAGACGAGCAAGCTAAACAGAGCAAGAAAAGTACTAGAGCTCTTAGAGTGAGAAAGTGAGTTACCTCTTTATGGTAGGGTGAGCGGCCTTTTTATAGATGGAGAATAGAGTTTCGCGCGAGAAGATCACGGCGTAATTATTGGACAACCAAGTATGGAAGGTGTGTCCGAGGATATCGGAATACAAACAGGAGGATGCCAAATGAAGATAGCACCGCGAATGTAGGAGACCAACAGGAGGTGGAGTCTCATGTTGATTTTATCCTCAGAGCATGAGCGAGATAGTTCACCTCGGCCTTTGGCGAGGTGATATCCAAGAGGTGATCAGGGAGTAGGCGAACTCAGTATCAATCGTGAGAGATTTTGGTGACACGATCCCTCTCGGTGACATGACTATCTTGGACTATCAGCAGGTAAAGAATTTTTCCCTCATAAGTTGCCCCTTACTCGATGTGCTGAGGTGATACACTTGGTATCATTGAGTAATGAGTTGTGGGGTGTAGATGGATGGCGTAAGCATGTAATGATGGCGCGTTATAGCTGGGTCACGTGGAGTTGCATTGAAGGCGGAGCCTCTCTTCGCCTAAGCGATGGTTATGGCCTCAGAATTTGGAGAGTCGCACAATCCTGACCGTTGAAGTAAACAGATCTCAGCCTTTGATGCTCCCTATAAATAGGGGGTTCCGCCACACAACGTACTTTTCTGTTGCCAGTGATAACGAAGTGCTATTTTTGCTCCGACGTGAACCACATCCTCGTTAGCTTGCCACCTCGTCACCGTTCAAGTCGTTTAGTAAGTATTAGCCATCTTTTTTTAATTTTGAGCCTCTAGTTTATGTCCGGTAATGGCGATGTAGGAAACTTAGAAAACTCCTTGCCATCTTGGATTTCTGACCACTTAGGACAAAAATCTTACATGACGGACGAGGTTAACCAACTTTCCTTCTCTTCTAGGGTAGAAACTTTTGACAACCCCGTAGATAATCGACCTACTCCCAAGAGAGAGATAAAAATCATGACTCAAGGTGACCTAGATCGCCTTAGAGAGTCGAGTTCTTTCCTGACTGGGATTTAGGTTAGGCTCCCCGAGGATGATGAGACTATCGCATCTACTCGCTCGAGCAAGGTGGCCTTCTATGATGCTATTTTTCATGCCGGTCCGTGTCGCCCTATCCATCCAACCATAACGAGGATACTACATCTCTACAACATCTGCCCTGCCTAGCTAGCCCCCAATGCTTGTCGAAGTGTCGTCTGCCCGGTGATGCTGTGGCAATTTTACAAGTTCGCCCTATCCCTCAGCGAATTTTGGAACATATTTAGCCTCTTCAAGAATCCAAAGCCGAACTCCAATGTCTATACTTTAAGGCAATGATGCGGAACGAAAATATACATTATTATTTATTAATTCTTGTATTTTTAATTTTATAATAAGTTTTTTTTTTTAAATTTTAAGTTAAATAGGAATTTTTTGATTTATGTCATTTTGCCTATTGTGCCTAATTAGTAGTAGCCCATTGGGCCTATTTTATTTTCTAGGGCTTAGTATTTTTAGGGTTAGGTTATTTTATTTTATTTAAAGAGAGGTTTGGTTACAATTGAAAAATAAATTATGATTATGAAAAACAATTATTTTTTCTTTTCTCTCCAGCTTTTGATTCTGGTAGAAGCCAAACTTTCCTCTCCCTTTTCTCTTTGATCTTGGCGAAAGTCAAATTTTTCCCTCCTCTTCTTCTTTGATCTTGGCGGAAGTCAAACTTTTCTCTCCCCTTTTACATTCTTGTTACATTTATTTATTTTTTGATATTAATTGATCGTAGGACTTCAATTATATTATTGTCTTGCGTCAGGCAAGGCCGAGTAAGATCCTTTTTAGGGGGTACCCTGGCAACGTCAAGAGGTAGAAGAGAAAGTTCTTCTTCATCTAAGGGGATGACTGAAAACTCTCCCCAGTACTAACTCGGGATACTGGAGTTCCATGGGTTCCAAGGTCATGGAGTACCCCAGGTTAGTCTTCATTCCATAATTTGTCCTTCAATTATCTAAGTGTAGCATTTCGTCCCTGACTTATAGATGTTCTTGAGTTTTAGGTAAGCACTGAAACAAACTTACTAGGTAAAGGACAACATTTCTCGATTAAGGACGAACAAAAAAGGTTCAAGGAGATCTCAGACTTACTAGGTGAAGGACAACATTTCTCGATTAAGCAAATCCTCGCCTCTAAGTCCTTCCGTAGAAGTTTTGCCTTGACTCCAAAAAAATGGCCTCTAGTGTAGAAGATAACGCCGATGATAAACTGGAAGACGATGTAGCTCACGTTGCAGGCAACGAGGGTGAGTCTCATTATTCCCGAGATGATCCTCTCCGAAGGGATCATTTTCAAGATGACACGGTGGAATACATCGGAACTATCAAAAAGGGAATGAGAAAAACATTACCTCACCTTCCTGATTTAACACTATTAAGGCTTCTAGGGGAAAAGTCTGACCACACGTCCTTGTCTTAGAATCAGGTAGCTTGAGCTTGAGCTCGGAGGCCAAGTCAGATCCATGACTGCCCCCTGAGCTCAGATCGGATGGTATTCCCTTCATTCTTCTCTAAGTGTTTTATCTCTTCCATTAATTGACTCTAATTCTATTTGTAGCTATGTCGAAGAGGATAGATATGAAGAAGCTCGCCCAAATGGAGAAAAGAGATGGATCCAAGGGTGCCACTTCAGCGACGAAGGGCATCACCATAGGCAAGAAGCGCCAACGGGATGAGACGCCCGACATCTCGTCCACAAAGAAGGACAAAAACGCTATTGATGTTAAGGAGAAGGGGACCATGCCGCCGCTTAAGGACAAAATGAAGAGGCCTAAGACTCCAGCTAAATCTAAAGCGACGTCAAGCAAAATGGCTAGCAAAGGAGTGACACTTGTTGTGGCCCTCGGTGAGGGTACTTCGGCCGATCCAGGTGCTATCCTGGGGCTCAATACCTCTATGCTATAAAATCTTGCCGTGGTGGAAAAACTCCTTGAGGGAAAAATCCCGCCTTTTGACAGGGAGGAGGTGGGTAAATTGGACCTCGACTGGGCAAAATCGAGGTTTTTCCATGGAGTTGTTCAGGTAGCTATTCACCTTCAAGTTAAGATCTCTTTTTTGTATTTTCATTCTTCTAACAAGTTTAATTTCTTGCAAGTGGTGGTGCTTGCCCCTTCCCTTGCCGGTCGTGGTAAGGAGTTGAGGGATAGGGTGATGACTCAATAGGCCCAGGCCGATTCAATTATAATCAAGATGCTCCAGGCTTAGCAACTTGCTAAAGAGCTTGAAGGACAAGTGGCTGATATCGGGGCCCGGGAGCAGCATGCCATTGAGGAGTTGCTAAAGAGCTAAAGAGCTTTATTTGCAATTTTTGTCCCACAACATAGTATCCACTTCTATTGGCAATATCAAGTCTAATAAGATTGATGAGATGAGATTTGCGAATAAAACTTAATAAATTGGCGATTGGTGAGATGAAATTGGCAAATAAAGCTTTAATCAACTAGAGAACTCAACTATTAGGTGAACATATTAAGTCTAATTCACCTTAATTAGATAAATATCAAACTTAATCATGGCGAGTAGGGTGATCAGGCGATCTCCATGCCTTGGCCAATAATTTACAACTCTCATAAGAGTTTAGCAATAAAAAGGCTTAGCAAGTAGGAGATCTTCGATTTTGGCGATATCAAAAAGTTTAATCATTGATTCAATTTAATTAAATGAAAAAAATGAAGAAATTGGCCACCCCTTGTTGCGAAAATGGCGGTATCACTCAGTTTGGCGAAATTAGTGATTTTATTAAGATAATCACAATCAGGGGCGGACTCAAGAATTTATTTCAAAGGGGGCCATTATAATTTTTTATGATATATATTGTAAATAATACTATCTTAAGATAGCAAAAAAACGCCTTAAGAGGGCGAACCCTGTACATTCAAAAGGCAAACACACAAAAACTATACATCCTAAGGCATGCACAAAATTTAGCACCACACACAAAAAAACTGAGAGGCCACTCCTCTCTCAACCATAAAACCATATGATATACATGTACTGAAAAGAACTATGATCTATTGAAGCCGTGCTCGTCTTTCTTTTAGAGAGTGAAATTCATCAATGATGAAATTCGTACTGAATTTCTCAACAATTTCCTTTTCAATATTCACCATCAAGTAGTCTGTAAGAAACTCATCTATAGTTTTAAACCAAACTTTCGAATTTAGTCTAATCTTTTCAGATAGTTCATTCATGCTTCTGGCTGTTTTTTTCTCACCATTAGCTAGAGGAAAAATTACGTCCTTATGGCATATGCTTACATTTTTTTTTTCTCTTTCTTTGTCAACACAAAAGGAATTAAATTGAGAAGAAAATGAATGTATATTGGCATTATTTAGTAATTCTTTTCATTCTCATTTTTGTTTGCGTTGATATTAGAGCTGATAAACAAATCAAGCTACATAAGTTAAACTCGTGTTCGACTCATTAAAAATTTGTTATTTAAACAAATCAAACTTAAATATATTTTTTAAATTCATCAAGCTTTAAAGTCAAGCTTGAACAGTATATTGCTCGACTCAATTAGCTAATTAAAAGATTCAAGATACTTGAACTCGACTCAATTAAAACTCATTTACTTGATAAAAAAAATCAAGTTTAAACAATTTGTTGTTTGACCAAGTTTAAACAATTTGTTGTTTGACTCATTCAGCCCGTATATCGATCCTAATTGATGCATATAAGATTTTAATAAATCATAAAGGATATTCTTCAAAAGACTTATAGGGTGGTCCCT
>BRYE01000028.1:10663305-10675805 GCA_030159115.1 Actinidia arguta var. hypoleuca | reverse complement strand
AATCATTAATCTCATCTCCAGAGGATAGCTCTGGTTCAGATTCAGATTCTGAAGAACTTTCATTAATTAAATTTAATATCTTAGATTTTAAATCTTCTTCTATTTCAAGATTATTAATCTTCTTATTCATTTTGCATCTATTTGCATAATGCCCTGACTTTCCACATGTAAAACATTTAACATGTCTTTTCTTACTTCTTTTAGAAGTAGAGGGTTTATCCTTCTTATGACTAGATTTTCTATAATAGTCATCCTTTCTTTTTTCCCTCTTTTTCTTAGATTTTCTATAAATCTTTTTATCTTTTTTATCTCTTTTATGAGATTTTGAAGGATAATTTATCTTAGGATCATTAACAGCAAATTGATCACAAAACTCTCCTAATTCTTTTCTATTATTCAAGTTTTGTTTCTTTAATTATTTTTGTAATTTTAGATCATTACAAAGATTTAATCCTTCAGTTATAATAGCAGATTTTAATTGACCATAAGTATAATCATTGTAATCAATATCTCCATTTATACCCCTCAAAGAGTTGCGAACTCTTTCAGCAAATAACTTTGGTAGGCCATCAACATATTTAGCCTTCCAATAAAAAGAATTAGCATCATTTCTCATCAAAACTTTAGATAAGAAAACATCATTATACCATCTAAAATGTGCTAAAGATAAGCACTTTAGATTTTGCAACATATATCTTTGACTCTCATCATTATTAGAGACTGCTCCCATAAAATGAAATATAATAGCATGCACAAGAGTATAGACAGCATCAGAAACCACAATAGGTTGATTATTCTGATCTACTTCAGTTTTTACAGCATTAAGAACTTCATTTCTTTGGGACTCATTTAGATAATTATCCCACCAACCTCTTAATATTCCTGTGAATCCTGATATAATCATGAGAGCACATTTTTTATCATCATTATTCCTGTTTTTACAGGCAGTAGCATATATCATCATTTCATGAATAGTATTCATGATAAGAAAATCAGATTTACCATCAATTTCCCAGCAGTAAAGTTCACTACCTTGGAAAAATCTTTGATCATGTTGAGGAGTTTCCTCAAATAATATATCAGGAGGAGTAGGCCTAGGATAATAATGCCTTCCTGATCCTCCTACACTGGTATTTAAACCTTGTCTATATTTTATATCACTATTAAAGTCTTTATACTTTATTTTATATAAGTCATTACTGTTATCTTGAAGATCTAAAAATATTTTTTCTACATCTTCAATATGATCTATATTTTTAGGATCAAATTTTAACATATTAATTTGAAGACTTTTGAGTTTATTCTGTAATTCTAATAAGAATTCATTATATTCTTTTTCATTTCTATAATTAATGTTATCAACCTTGATAGGTGGTTTAACACAGACAGGTTCTAATCTTTTAACTTCTTTAGATTTTTCTATGACTTCTTCTTTTTTAAATATAGGAGTCATTTTATCTATTTTATTTTGTACAGAAACAATATTTTCTTCAACTCTTGAAAGTTGTTTCCCTATAATCTGAACATTAACATTAGTCCAGTTATTTTGTTTTATAATAGATTCAAAATTACCCACTGGAAGCTTGAAAGCACTAGCTTCAATGGTATATTCATTACCTTGTGAATTCTGACCATATTCAAGAGTGAAATTGGAAGGTGGATAAACTGATGTAAGAGTTTTTCCTCCAATCAATTTCCATTCACATTCAAAATCAGTTAATACACAGACACTATTAATATTATCATTTGAATATCCATGTTGTTCCAAAAATTCAAAGTGATACTGACCATAATGTTTCTTTATAAACCATTCAGGAAAAGGTATAACTTTCCTAATAATTTGAAGATGTAAATAATATTCATCTTTCATTTTTTTAATAAATTCTTTATTAAAATTTTTATACATTCTTAAAAAACCTGAATACTTAGGTTGTCTAAGAATATCTTTACAATAATCTACTAATAAATGATGGTCTGAACCATCAATATCAAAAAGAGAATTAATCATATTTGAAAATTTATTTCACTAGCAGAAGGAATATTCTGCTCTTTGTAAACTCCATGGGGAATTTTATTAGGAGATATCCTAATACCTTCTAAAGATATATTATCATCCATATCACTTTCTGATACATTACTAGCCGTAGATGGTCTAGCACTAGATGAAGGAATTGAAACCTTATAAGGTATTTCTATATTATTAATAGAATAACTTCTATTTAATTTAGGCAAATTTTTCCTAAAATTAAGGAAAACCTCGCCATCAATATTTTCAACTATTGATTCAATATCCCTATGTATAATAGGTTTAGGAGGTATAGCCCTCTGAATAGTCCATCTTTCTGGAAAATCAATATTTTCCCATTTTATCAACTTATTAGTTGCTGTAAAAGATGTGTTTAACATATTTGACTCTATAAGAGTAGTATATCCTAATTGATTTCCAACTTGTTTAATATTAGGAGTTAATGTATTCATTAATTTAAAATACACTCTGTAAATAACAGCTACGGTTTCTGCTCCTGGTAGGAAATCATATCCTTTAGTTAATAGTTTTAACTGAACAGATTCACATATATGTCTATCAGTTAAAGACAAAGTTAAATTAGGATAAACATTAAAATATACTGGACCGTGACTTAAACTAGTTTCAACAGCACCCATTATGGATGGAATCCAGCTCAAACATCTAGCATCTCTTAAAGTTGCTTGTATACATGCATTTAAACCTAATAAAGTTAATGGTTTAAAAGCTATTTGAACCAACCCAATATGCATAAATTTATATTTCCCTCTATATCTAATAATATCATGAGGTTTAATTAAATTTATACTTTCATTATCAGGACCTACACTTAAGGTCTGTTCCATGGTTTTAACAGCCATACTGCTTCTTAGTTCAAATAAACCTTTCCTATATATAGTACTTGGTTGGACTAATGGAATTGTCCACTTGTTTAATTGTTCTTTAATATTTTCATATTCAATAAGATCAGTATTTTTAACTGATTCATCATTATCAATATTCTGAATATCAGAAATATGCAAAGAACTTGATATAGAAGTGGATAAATTATCGGCCATATAATTTTTATAAAATCTATTAGCCACCAGGTTTCTCTGAGTTTTTTTTTTTTTTTTTTTTTTTTTTTTTTAATCATACTAATATGACCTTGTAGATTTACAGTATTCATTAATCTTCTTTCTTGCAGGATGAGATAAATGGATTATTTATGAATCAATAAAGATTCCTAAAATTAATCAAAAGCAGTTCCAGTCTTTATATGAGCTTAAATGGACAGCTTAAATGGACCTCAACAGCCTTTCAACGCCATCCTCGGCAAACACGGCATAAGGGTCACCCCAGCTATCACCCAGCTCACTTTAAGACTATTGACATACTAACTGATTAATTTTAACTGGAATAATCCTTCCCAAGCCTATAATAGATGGAAGATTATGATACTGTTAAACCATCACAGGGGATCATATATGTATGATCTTTTATGTACAGAATATGAAAAGTACATAAATGTAAACTACATTAATAACATAATTAATGAAACTCAGAGAGGTACCTGTTATGGCTAACAGAAGGCGTTAGCCGACTATCATTGCGATCCTACAATGGCTCTGATACCAATTTTTTAGCGGAAACTCCAATGTATATATAAAAACAAACTTTTATTGAAGAAGAAGAAAGAAGAATATTACAAGAGAGAGAGAGAAAAAGAGAGAGATGCCAAGCTAGTTCTGCCCTCACATAAGGGGAGGGACTCCCTTATATAGAGAGAAAGGAATCAATCCGGGTGCTCATTGGGCCCCATCGATCAATTGATTGCTTTCTTTACATAAAGAAAAAGAAAAGAAAACAGTAAAAGAGGCAGTAATAATTCTGCCGACACAAACATCCCAGGTGGAATATATTCCACCGACACAAGATTACAAAAAACTTTATAAAAGTTATAATTATGGTTTGGCGCGTGATCTACGCCTTCTGTCTTCATTAACTGAATTCCAGAATCGAGATAATTCTGCATATTCAGCATCATCATGATTAAATTCTTCATCATCAGGGTCCTGAGATTCCCCTGCGAGAATGTCTCCTTCTGAATCAATATCTTCCTTACCAGCAGATCCCATAGATGAATCCTCCTTGATAAAGTTCTGGGCAAATTGGTCTTTGAAGAAAAACATACATTTCTTCATTAACTCATACTCAGAAATATCTGGTTGTTCTGATTTAATCTGGTTCTTTAAAAGATCAAATGGATTTAAAGAAGATTTTGTGAGGAAAGAAGAGACTTCCTCTTTGTCAACTTGGTATTGTGAGAAATACTCATCAGCCTTCTTGTTTATCTGATTATACAGATCTTCAATATCTTTCTTGGGGAAATTATTCCACCATCTAGTCCAAAATTCTCTTTTAAGAGAATATCCTTTTAATTCACGATCCTTCTCAATACAGAAGTCCCATTTTAATATCCATGGAATACCATATTCTATAAATAAAAGGATGAGACTATATTCTTCCCAAAGATCTTCTTTTCCTCTAATAAGAGGATGCCATTTTTCCCATCTATTCATTGCTTCGACAATATTCGAAGGAAGAATTCCTTTAACTGGTCCATATATGGTCCACCAATCTAAAAACCACATGGGTAAGGATGTCCCCATCTTCAATATTTGGGGGCAAAGTTTAATAAACCAAGTATGTTTATTTTTTGGATTCTGATAAGAAAACAAATGATGAAAACCCATTTGATAATCCCAATAATTATAATTATAGGAATTATCTCCAAGTTTAACAGTCTTGGCAGAGGTAAGATCCAAACCCCAAGATGCTGGCTTTACAATTTTTCTGATAATAACTTTGCTATAAATAATAGCACTGTTGTTATCTTTAGAATTTTCTCTTGTATGCGTAATAGTCATACTATCCGAGAGGTGGAGAATTGTCTCAAAATATCCCCTTGGTTTACCTGATAAGGTAGGTGTCTGGAAAGGATGCAAATAAGCCTTTCTGATCTGTAATGGATCGTCCAGAAGATGATAATCTTCTTTTTTAATATGACAAACATGAATAGATTGATGTTTACAGATATAATCTGTCATTTCATCTTTGGCCACTATATCAGCCATAGATTGCGGAGCTTTATCTCCACTAGAAGAGGATGATCCAATATGACCTCCTTTTTTGCCCACCATAGTGAAGCCTTCACTATCAGTATAACTGTTAGTATCTGGAAGATATAATCTTCCCCTGCCTCTTCCTCCTCGGATACTACCTCTATAAGAGGTTGATCCTCGTCCTCTATTAGAGGAAGCCATATTCTGCAAAATATACAGAAGTACACTGATTAATATATCAGGCATGAATAACATATAATCTGGCTAATTGATCTTTAAGATCTTGTATTTGTGAACGAATAGAACACATTTGCTTGAATTCATTGATGAATACATCATCTGTAAAGCAACTATCAGAAATATCTATGTTGCTAAAAACAAGAAATTTACCTTCAAGAGATTTAATCTCTTTTAAAATTTTATTTATTTTTCTTCTGTCTTTATCACAGATCATAATTAGTGATAATGATCCTCATATACAGAGGATATACTTTTGTTACTTTCTTGAGTAATAAGTAACTTTCTAACTTTTCTTAAAGATCTATCTTTCCATAATTGAAAATATAATTTTTCGAGATGATGAGTAGAAGGTTTATTATTACCTCTTTTAATAGAAACCTCTTCCCATTTAATGGCATTATCCATTGATTCCATATGCTTAATTTGTTTATTAAGAACTTTAATATTCTTATTAGAAATCATTGAAAATTATTTTGAATAGGTTATATATAACCTTGAAATTTGATTTTTTAAATCAATTATTTTTTCTTCATTATCTTCAATTTCATATAAATCTTTACAAAATTGAAGATATCCTTCTCCTGGTTTATCCCAAAGAAAATTATTTCTTTGTTCTAAATTATCAATTTTAGATAATAAAATATTAATTTTCTTTTGGATTTTACTATCAATCATAATAAAATTTACTGGGAATAAGTTATATATAACTTAGAAATTTTAGCTTTTAAAGCTTTAATTTTATCATTATTTTCACAAATCTCTTTTATATCCTTATAGTGTTGGTTATTCGAACTATAGCTACTATGCCAAAGAAAATTATTTCTTTGTTTGATAATATCAATTTCAGATATTAAAGAGTTTAATTTTTTCTGAACTCTGGTGTCAATCATATTGACCCTGCAGAAATTCCCTGGTAAGAAAATCAGGGAGAGAGTTAGTATCCCCTTTAATATACTCAATCTCAAAATCAAAAAAAGATAATTCAGCTTGCCATCTAGCAAATATTTGTTTAGATGCAAGATTTTTAACATCTTTTTTCAAAACCTGTTTAATCGCTGAACAATCAACTCTTAATATAAAAGTCTGATTTAATAAATCATTCTGAAATTTAGAAATGCATTTGACAACAGATAACATTTCTTTTTTAATGGTAGAATAATTTATCTGTGCGGATTTCCACATTCCTGAAATAAACGTATAAGTTCTTCCTTTTTAGTTTCAGGATTCATTTGTTTTAAAATACCTCCATAACCAATGTTGGAAGCATCGATTTCAACAACCTTCTTCCAATTGGTTCTTGCTAAAGATAAGCAAGGAAGCTATTTAACTTTTAATTTAATTTTTCGCACAGCATTACTATGCTCTTCTGTCCATGGGGATGGTTCTTTCTTTAATCTAGAATACAGAATAGCTGCATCTTGAGATAGATTAGGATAATAATCTGCAATATAATTTAAACTTCCTAAAAATCTTTGAAGTTGAGTTTTATCTGTAATAACGTCAGGAAATTTAGAAGCGAATTCAATACTTCTATCTATAGGAATAATATTTCCTTGATTAATATTATGACCTAAAAATCTAACATTAGTTTGGAATAGTTTTAATTTTGGAGCTGATAAAACTAAACCATTTCTTTTAATTACATCTTTAATTATTCTTAAATGTTTAAAATGTTGGTCAATACTATTAGAAAAGACCAAAACGTCATCTATATAAACAATAGAGAATTCCGAATATGGATTAAAGATTTCATTCATAATATTTTGAAATTCTGAAGGGGCATTCTTCAGACCAAAAGGCATAACATTCCATTCATAATGCCCAAATGGAACCACAAAGGCAGTTTTATACCTGTCCTTTTCATTTACTTGAATCTGCCAATATCCAGATTTTAAATCAAATTTAGAAAATATAGTAGCAGAATTTAATCTGTCAAGTAAATCTTTTTTATTAGGAATAGGATACCTAATCCATTTTAAAACACTATTAAGTGGTTTATAGTTAATAACTAATCTAGGAACACCTCGCTCCTGTTCTGCTTTTTTATTAACATAGAAAGCAGTACAACTCCAAGGAGAATTACTTTTTCTAATTAATTTTTTATCCAATAATAATTGAATTTCTTTTTGACAAAGATCTAAATAATCTTTTTTCATTTGTGCAGGTCTTGCTTTGGTTGGAATAAACCTTTCATCAAAATCTGCTTCATAAGGAAGATCAACAATATGTTTTTTCCTATTCCAAAAAGCATTTGGAACATCACTACAAACTTCATTATGAAATTGTTGTAAAATATTTTGTATCTTTTCTTTTACAGAATTATTCTGTAATTGTTTTTCAATAGAAAGAAGGTATATTTCTTTTTGTAAATAATTTAATTGTTTTTCTTTTAAAACAATTCCATTATCAAGATTATTTATAAGCTTATATCTAGGAGAAGATATAAATTTAAAAGATATCTCTTGATTCTTTATTGTAGTATATATACCACTGGAATCAATTTTATTAATAGGCATAATCAAATGTAAGAAAGGAGTACCTAAAATAATCTCCTGATTTAACAAGTCTTTTAATAAAAGAAAAGATGTAGATAAACATATACCTTGGTTACAAATCTGAACATTATTCAGTTTATATTTAATATTCATTCTCTTTCCACTAGCATTAGAAAGATTTTGTGTAGTTTTCTCAAAATATTGAGTAGGAACTAATCCTTCCTGAATACAGTTCATATCTGCCCCACTATCAACTAATGCAATAGCACCTTCAATGACATATTTATTATGAATAACAAGATCTATCTTAATAAACCATTTCTGATAAGGAATATGATTTATTACTAAAACATCATTAAATAATTCTTCAGAGGGATTCTCATAGGAAGTTCCCTCATCAATCATAGGTTCTTTTATAATAACCTGTTTCCTTTTATCAATTTTATTTTTTATAATTTCTAACAGCATATCTGTTGAATCTTGTCTTTCTTTAAGAATTCTAATTTCTTCTTTAAGATTATTAATTTCAAACTTTAAGTCATCAACATTAGTTGGTCTAGAATTTTTCTTACTTTCTAGTCTTTTTAAACATTCATTTAAAGTATATCCTTTGAAATTATCAGATGTATCCTTTATATGAGATTCAATAAACTCTTTTTTTAATAAAGGATCTGTAAGCCGATCAGCAAAGGCTAAGATATTCTTTTGTTCATCAGTCAATACATTAATAGAAAGATCATTAATCTTTTCTAAAGATTTTAAAGAACAACAATTATTTTTACATTTGTTATCAGAACTAGTAGAACTAGTAGAAGAAGTATAATCTTCTAAATCATTAATCTCATCTCCAGAGGATAGCTCTGGTTCAGATTCAGATTCTGAAGAACTTTCATTAATTAAATTTAATATCTTAGATTTTAAATCTTCTTCTATTTCAAGATTATTAATCTTCTTATTCATTTTGCATCTATTTGCATAATGCCCTGACTTTCCACATGTAAAACATTTAACATGTCTTTTCTTACTTCTTTTAGAAGTAGAGGGTTTATCCTTCTTATGACTAGATTTTCTATAATAGTCATCCTTTCTTTTTTCCCTCTTTTTCTTAGATTTTCTATAAATCTTTTTATCTTTTTTATCTCTTTTATGAGATTTTGAAGGATAATTTATCTTAGGATCATTAACAGCAAATTGATCACAAAACTCTCCTAATTCTTTTCTATTATTCAAGTTTTGTTTCTTTAATTGTTTTTGTAATTTTAGATCATTACAAAGATTTAATCCTTCAGTTATAATAGCAGATTTTAATTGACCATAAGTATAATCATTGTAATCAATATCTCCATTTATACCCCTCAAAGAGTTGCGAACTCTTTCAGCAAATAACTTTGGTAGGCCATCAACATATTTAGCCTTCCAATAAAAAGAATTAGCATCATTTCTCATCAAAACTTTAGATAAGAAAACATCATTATACCATCTAAAATGTGCTAAAGATAAGCACTTTAGATTTTGCAACATATATCTTTGACTCTCATCATTATTAGAGACTGCTCCCATAAAATAAAATATAATAGCATGCACAAGAGTATAGACAGCATCAGAAACCACAATAGGTTGATTATTCTGATCTACTTCAGTTTTTACAGCATTAAGAACTTCATTTCTTTGGGACTCATTTAGATAATTATCCCACCAACCTCTTAATATTCCTGTGAATCCTGATATAATCATGAGAGCACATTTTTTATCATCATTATTCCTGTTTTTACAGGCAGTAGCATATATCATCATTTCATGAATAGTATTCATGATAAGAAAATCAGATTTACCATCAATTTCCCAGCAGTAAAGTTCACTACCTTGGAAAAATCTTTGATCATGTTGAGGAGTTTCCTCAAATAATATATCAGGAGGAGTAGGCCTAGGATAATAATGCCTTCCTGATCCTCCTACACTGGTATTTAAACCTTGTCTATATTTTATATCACTATTAAAGTCTTTATACTTTATTTTATATAAGTCATTACTGTTATCTTGAAGATCTAAAAATATTTTTTCTACATCTTCAATATGATCTATATTTTTAGGATCAAATTTTAACATATTAATTTGAAGACTTTTGAGTTTATTCTGTAATTCTAATAAGAATTCATTATATTCTTTTTCATTTCTATAATTAATGTTATCAACCTTGATAGGTGGTTTAACACAGACAGGTTCTAATCTTTTAACTTCTTTAGATTTTTCTATGACTTCTTCTTTTTTAAATATAGGAGTCATTTTATCTATTTTATTTTGTACAGAAACAATATTTTCTTCAACTCTTGAAAGTTGTTTCCCTATAATCTGAACATTAACATTAGTCCAGTTATTTTGTTTTATAATAGATTCAAAATTACCCACTGGAAGCTTGAAAGCACTAGCTTCAATGGTATATTCATTACCTTGTGAATTCTGACCATATTCAAGAGTGAAATTGGAAGGTGGATAAACTGATGTAAGAGTTTTTCCTCCAATCAATTTCCATTCACATTCAAAATCAGTTAATACACAGACACTATTAATATTATCATTTGAATATCCATGTTGTTCCAAAAATTCAAAGTGATACTGACCATAATGTTTCTTTATAAACCATTCAGGAAAAGGTATAACTTTCCTAATAATTTGAAGATGTAAATAATATTCATCTTTCATTTTTTTAATAAATTCTTTATTAAAATTTTTATACATTCTTAAAAAACCTGAATACTTAGGTTGTCTAAGAATATCTTTACAATAATCTACTAATAAATGATGGTCTGAACCATCAATATCAAAAAGAGAATTAATCATATTTGAAAATTTATTTCACTAGCAGAAGGAATATTCTGCTCTTTGTAAACTCCATGGGGAATTTTATTAGGAGATATCCTAATACCTTCTAAAGATATATTATCATCCATATCACTTTCTGATACATTACTAGCCGTAGATGGTCTAGCACTAGATGAAGGAATTGAAACCTTATAAGGTATTTCTATATTATTAATAGAATAACTTCTATTTAATTTAGGCAAATTTTTCCTAAAATTAAGGAAAACCTCGCCATCAATATTTTCAACTATTGATTCAATATCCCTATGTATAATAGGTTTAGGAGGTATAGCCCTCTGAATAGTCCATCTTTCTGGAAAATCAATATTTTCCCATTTTATCAACTTATTAGTTGCTGTAAAAGATGTGTTTAACATATTTGACTCTATAAGAGTAGTATATCCTAATTGATTTCCAACTTGTTTAATATTAGGAGTTAATGTATTCATTAATTTAAAATACACTCTGTAAATAACAGCTACGGTTTCTGCTCCTGGTAGGAAATCATATCCTTTAGTTAATAGTTTTAACTGAACAGATTCACATATATGTCTATCAGTTAAAGACAAAGTTAAATTAGGATAAACATTAAAATATACTGGACCGTGACTTAAACTAGTTTCAACAGCACCCATTATGGATGGAATCCAGCTCAAACATCTAGCATCTCTTAAAGTTGCTTGTATACATGCATTTAAACCTAATAAAGTTAATGGTTTAAAAGCTATTTGAACCAACCCAATATGCATAAATTTATATTTCCCTCTATATCTAATAATATCATGAGGTTTAATTAAATTTATACTTTCATTATCAGGACCTACACTTAAGGTCTGTTCCATGGTTTTAACAGCCATACTGCTTCTTAGTTCAAATAAACCTTTCCTATATATAGTACTTGGTTGGACTAATGGAATTGTCCACTTGTTTAATTGTTCTTTAATATTTTCATATTCAATAAGATCAGTATTTTTAACTGATTCATCATTATCAATATTCTGAATATCAGAAATATGCAAAGAACTTGATATAGAAGTGGATAAATTATCGGCCATATAATTTTTATAAAATCTATTAGCCACCAGGTTTCTCTGAGTTTTTTTTTTTTTTTTTTTTAATCATACTAATATGACCTTGTAGATTTACAGTATTCATTAATCTTCTTTCTTGCAGGATGAGATAAATGGATTATTTATGAATCAATAAAGATTCCTAAAATTAATCAAAAGCAGTTCCAGTCTTTATATGAGCTTAAATGGACAGCTTAAATGGACCTCAACAGCCTTTCAACGCCATCCTCGGCAAACACGGCATAAGGGTCACCCCAGCTATCACCCAGCTCACTTTAAGACTATTGACATACTAACTGATTAATTTTAACTGGAATAATCCTTCCCAAGCCTATAATAGATGGAAGATTATGATACTGTTAAACCATCACAGGGGATCATATATGTATGATCTTTTATGTACAGAATATGAAAAGTACATAAATGTAAACTACATTAATAACATAATTAATGAAACTCAGAGAGGTACCTGTTATGGCTAACAGAAGGCGTTAGCCGACTATCATTGTTGATGAATACATCATCTGTAAAGCAACTATCAGAAATATCTATGTTGCTAAAAACAAGAAATTTACCTTCAAGAGATTTAATCTCTTTTAAAATTTTATTTATTTTTCTTCTGTCTTTATCACAGATCATAATTAGTGATAATGATCCTCATATACAGAGGATATACTTTTGTTACTTTCTTGAGTAATAAGTAACT
>BRYE01000028.1:10655805-10660805 GCA_030159115.1 Actinidia arguta var. hypoleuca | reverse complement strand
TAATTTCTTCTTTAAGATTATTAATTTCAAACTTTAAGTCATCAACATTAGTTGGTCTAGAATTTTTCTTACTTTCTAGTCTTTTTAAACATTCATTTAAAGTATATCCTTTGAAATTATCAGATGTATCCTTTATATGAGATTCAATAAACTCTTTTTTTAATAAAGGATCTGTAAGCCGATCAGCAAAGGCTAAGATATTCTTTTGTTCATCAGTCAATACATTAATAGAAAGATCATTAATCTTTTCTAAAGATTTTAAAGAACAACAATTATTTTTACATTTGTTATCAGAACTAGTAGAACTAGTAGAAGAAGTATAATCTTCTAAATCATTAATCTCATCTCCAGAGGATAGCTCTGGTTCAGATTCAGATTCTGAAGAACTTTCATTAATTAAATTTAATATCTTAGATTTTAAATCTTCTTCTATTTCAAGATTATTAATCTTCTTATTCATTTTGCATCTATTTGCATAATGCCCTGACTTTCCACATGTAAAACATTTAACATGTCTTTTCTTACTTCTTTTAGAAGTAGAGGGTTTATCCTTCTTATGACTAGATTTTCTATAATAGTCATCCTTTCTTTTTTCCCTCTTTTTCTTAGATTTTCTATAAATCTTTTTATCTTTCTTATCTCTTTTATGAGATTTTGAAGGATAATTTATCTTAGGATCATTAACAGCAAATTGATCACAAAACTCTCCTAATTCTTTTCTATTATTCAAGTTTTGTTTCTTTAATTGTTTTTGTAATTTTAGATCATTACAAAGATTTAATCCTTCAGTTATAATAGCAGATTTTAATTGACCATAAGTATAATCATTGTAATCAATATCTCCATTTATACCCCTCAAAGAGTTGCGAACTCTTTCAGCAAATAACTTTGGTAGGCCATCAACATATTTAGCCTTCCAATAAAAAGAATTAGCATCATTTCTCATCAAAACTTTAGATAAGAAAACATCATTATACCATCTAAAATGTGCTAAAGATAAGCACTTTAGATTTTGCAACATATATCTTTGACTCTCATCATTATTAGAGACTGCTCCCATAAAATGAAATATAATAGCATGCACAAGAGTATAGACAGCATCAGAAACCACAATAGGTTGATTATTCTGATCTACTTCAGTTTTTACAGCATTAAGAACTTCATTTCTTTGGGACTCATTTAGATAATTATCCCACCAACCTCTTAATATTCCTGTGAATCCTGATATAATCATGAGAGCACATTTTTTATCATCATTATTCCTGTTTTTACAGGCAGTAGCATATATCATCATTTCATGAATAGTATTCATGATAAGAAAATCAGATTTACCATCAATTTCCCAGCAGTAAAGTTCACTACCTTGGAAAAATCTTTGATCATGTTGAGGAGTTTCCTCAAATAATATATCAGGAGGAGTAGGCCTAGGATAATAATGCCTTCCTGATCCTCCTACACTGGTATTTAAACCTTGTCTATATTTTATATCACTATTAAAGTCTTTATACTTTATTTTATATAAGTCATTACTGTTATCTTGAAGATCTAAAAATATTTTTTCTACATCTTCAATATGATCTATATTTTTAGGATCAAATTTTAACATATTAATTTGAAGACTTTTGAGTTTATTCTGTAATTCTAATAAGAATTCATTATATTCTTTTTCATTTCTATAATTAATGTTATCAACCTTGATAGGTGGTTTAACACAGACAGGTTCTAATCTTTTAACTTCTTTAGATTTTTCTATGACTTCTTCTTTTTTAAATATAGGAGTCATTTTATCTATTTTATTTTGTACAGAAACAATATTTTCTTCAACTCTTGAAAGTTGTTTCCCTATAATCTGAACATTAACATTAGTCCAGTTATTTTGTTTTATAATAGATTCAAAATTACCCACTGGAAGCTTGAAAGCACTAGCTTCAATGGTATATTCATTACCTTGTGAATTCTGACCATATTCAAGAGTGAAATTGGAAGGTGGATAAACTGATGTAAGAGTTTTTCCTCCAATCAATTTCCATTCACATTCAAAATCAGTTAATACACAGACACTATTAATATTATCATTTGAATATCCATGTTGTTCCAAAAATTCAAAGTGATACTGACCATAATGTTTCTTTATAAACCATTCAGGAAAAGGTATAACTTTCCTAATAATTTGAAGATGTAAATAATATTCATCTTTCATTTTTTTAATAAATTCTTTATTAAAATTTTTATACATTCTTAAAAAACCTGAATACTTAGGTTGTCTAAGAATATCTTTACAATAATCTACTAATAAATGATGGTCTGAACCATCAATATCAAAAAGAGAATTAATCATATTTGAAAATTTATTTCACTAGCAGAAGGAATATTCTGCTCTTTGTAAACTCCATGGGGAATTTTATTAGGAGATATCCTAATACCTTCTAAAGATATATTATCATCCATATCACTTTCTGATACATTACTAGCCGTAGATGGTCTAGCACTAGATGAAGGAATTGAAACCTTATAAGGTATTTCTATATTATTAATAGAATAACTTCTATTTAATTTAGGCAAATTTTTCCTAAAATTAAGGAAAACCTCGCCATCAATATTTTCAACTATTGATTCAATATCCCTATGTATAATAGGTTTAGGAGGTATAGCCCTCTGAATAGTCCATCTTTCTGGAAAATCAATATTTTCCCATTTTATCAACTTATTAGTTGCTGTAAAAGATGTGTTTAACATATTTGACTCTATAAGAGTAGTATATCCTAATTGATTTCCAACTTGTTTAATATTAGGAGTTAATGTATTCATTAATTTAAAATACACTCTGTAAATAACAGCTACGGTTTCTGCTCCTGGTAGGAAATCATATCCTTTAGTTAATAGTTTTAACTGAACAGATTCACATATATGTCTATCAGTTAAAGACAAAGTTAAATTAGGATAAACATTAAAATATACTGGACCGTGACTTAAACTAGTTTCAACAGCACCCATTATGGATGGAATCCAGCTCAAACATCTAGCATCTCTTAAAGTTGCTTGTATACATGCATTTAAACCTAATAAAGTTAATGGTTTAAAAGCTATTTGAACCAACCCAATATGCATAAATTTATATTTCCCTCTATATCTAATAATATCATGAGGTTTAATTAAATTTATACTTTCATTATCAGGACCTACACTTAAGGTCTGTTCCATGGTTTTAACAGCCATACTGCTTCTTAGTTCAAATAAACCTTTCCTATATATAGTACTTGGTTGGACTAATGGAATTGTCCACTTGTTTAATTGTTCTTTAATATTTTCATATTCAATAAGATCAGTATTTTTAACTGATTCATCATTATCAATATTCTGAATATCAGAAATATGCAAAGAACTTGATATAGAAGTGGATAAATTATCGGCCATATAATTTTTATAAAATCTATTAGCCACCAGGTTTCTCTGAGTTTTTTTTTTTTTTTTTTTTTTTTTTTTTAATCATACTAATATGACCTTGTAGATTTACAGTATTCATTAATCTTCTTTCTTGCAGGATGAGATAAATGGATTATTTATGAATCAATAAAGATTCCTAAAATTAATCAAAAGCAGTTCCAGTCTTTATATGAGCTTAAATGGACAGCTTAAATGGACCTCAACAGCCTTTCAACGCCATCCTCGGCAAACACGGCATAAGGGTCACCCCAGCTATCACCCAGCTCACTTTAAGACTATTGACATACTAACTGATTAATTTTAACTGGAATAATCCTTCCCAAGCCTATAATAGATGGAAGATTATGATACTGTTAAACCATCACAGGGGATCATATATGTATGATCTTTTATGTACAGAATATGAAAAGTACATAAATGTAAACTACATTAATAACATAATTAATGAAACTCAGAGAGGTACCTGTTATGGCTAACAGAAGGCGTTAGCCGACTATCATTGCGATCCTACAATGGCTCTGATACCAATTTTTTAGCGGAAACTCCAATGTATATATAAAAACAAACTTTTATTGAAGAAGAAGAAAGAAGAATATTACAAGAGAGAGAGAGAAAAAGAGAGAGATGCCAAGCTAGTTCTGCCCTCACATAAGGGGAGGGACTCCCTTATATAGAGAGAAAGGAATCAATCCGGGTGCTCATTGGGCCCCATCGATCAATTGATTGCTTTCTTTACATAAAGAAAAAGAAAAGAAAACAGTAAAAGAGGCAGTAATAATTCTGCCGACACAAACATCCCAGGTGGAATATATTCCACCGACACAAGATTACAAAAAACTTTATAAAAGTTATAATTATGGTTTGGCGCGTGATCTACGCCTTCTGTCTTCATTAACTGAATTCCAGAATCGAGATAATTCTGCATATTCAGCATCATCATGATTAAATTCTTCATCATCAGGGTCCTGAGATTCCCCTGCGAGAATGTCTCCTTCTGAATCAATATCTTCCTTACCAGCAGATCCCATAGATGAATCCTCCTTGATAAAGTTCTGGGCAAATTGGTCTTTGAAGAAAAACATACATTTCTTCATTAACTCATACTCAGAAATATCTGGTTGTTCTGATTTAATCTGGTTCTTTAAAAGATCAAATGGATTTAAAGAAGATTTTGTGAGGAAAGAAGAGACTTCCTCTTTGTCAACTTGGTATTGTGAGAAATACTCATCAGCCTTCTTGTTTATCTGATTATACAGATCTTCAATATCTTTCTTGGGGAAATTATTCCACCATCTAGTCCAAAATTCTCTTTTAAGAGAATATCCTTTTAATTCACGATCCTTCTCAATACAGAAGTCCCATTTTAATATCCATGGAATACCATATTCTATAAATAAAAGGATGAGACTATATTCTTCCCAAAGATCTTCTTTTCCTCTAATAAGAGGATGCCATTTTTCCCATCTATTCATTGCTTCGACAATATTCGAAGGAAGAATTCCTTTAACTGGTCCATATATGGTCCACCAATCTAAAAACCACATGGGTAAGGATGT
>BRYE01000028.1:10640805-10645805 GCA_030159115.1 Actinidia arguta var. hypoleuca | reverse complement strand
AAATGGTGGAATCGGTAATGATATCGGTATCAGCGATATAACTATATATTAGTTAACATTTATTGAAATATCCGTATCGTATGATCCAAATTTCAATACGGAATATATCGGTTGATATTTTAAACCCTGATCGGAAGAAATTAGGGTTAGGTGCACGAGCTGTCAATTAGGATGGTTCAAAGTGATTAATATTGCCTTTTTACGGAATACTTAATTCTTTGTTGGGTAAATTAGGTTAAAGACCTTACTCAAAATTAAAATAATAAACACACGTATCTTTTATCTTTCTTTTATGGAGCCGATCAAAAGCATCTCCAGTGGAAAAATGGACGTTAGAATTCAGCAATCCTACTCCTATAATGAAATCCCAAATGAGCGTGGTATTTAGAGGCGCCGTCACGAGAGAGAGAAGAGGGAAAGCAGACGAGTAATAATTTTCCGACTCTTATGTCCCAAGATCAATTATTTATTAGCGAAGTGCATTATGATACGAAGATGGTGTATGTTTTTATTTTCAAAACCAGTTTCTTAACATCGTTTTGCAAAACTGATCCTGAAAATTGAAACCAAATATTTGGTTTCTTTCTTCCCCTTTTCTTAAGCTTTGTTTTCTCTTACCAGCGCGATTAGTCTAACGTGTTAAAGTGTCTTTGTGAAACAGCAATTGAGTCAACACTGTGGTCAATAGAATGGTGCGTAGCAGAGCTAGTTAACCACCCTGAGGTCCAGAGAAAGCTCCGGCATGAACTCGACACTGTGCTTGGCCACGGTGTCCAAATCACCGAGCCTGACACCCAAAAGCTCCCGTACCTACAAGCTGTACTCAAAGAGACTCTCCGCCTCCGTATGACTATTCCTCTCCTGGTCCCTCACATGAACCTCCAAGAGGCAAAACTCGGTGGATATGACATCCCCACGGAGAGCAAAATCTTGGTAAACTCTTGGTGGCTCGCCAACAACCCGGACAACTGGAAAAAACCCGAAGAGTTTAGGCCCGAGAGGTTCTTGGAAGAGGAGGCCAAGGTTGAGGCGAATGGCAACGACTTTAGGTACCTTCCATTCGGTGTTGGTAGGAGGAGCTGCCCCGGGATTATCCTTGCCCTGCCAATTCTCGGCATCACTTTGGGACGGTTGGTCCAGAACTTCGAGCTCTTACCTCCTCCGGGGCAATCGAAGATCGATACCTCGGAGAAGGGTGGACAATTCAGCTTACACATCTTGAAGCACTCAACCATTGTTCTGAAACCAAGATCATCTTAAATTTCAGTATCTCTTTTCTTTTGTGTTTCCAATGTGAGGGACTTAATGTGATTTGTGGGTGTTGCTACTGTAAATCTATGGATCTGCAAGGACGAATTCATAAGTTTGGAATCAGTTAATTGAGTTATTCTTCTATCTTTGTATGTGATTTTGAAATAAGGTCAAAGCTGGAGAAACAAGCCACTCATCTTAATATCAATTCAGTAGTCCCTCTTCCAAGTTTTAGAAATGTGATGTTACCATGTAACTTGACCTGTGACTGAGGAATGAAGAGTTGGTGTGGAAGAATGGAAGCACGAAGTTGTTGTGCGTCTTTCTGAAAACACTGTATGATAATTGATAGGAAACTCAAATACCCTACACACAAACACCCACCACAGCCTCACCAATCACTTGGTTGAGGCCAGGCCATGCAATATGATTGGCAATTTCCCCACCCAACAATTACGCTAGAGTGCGTATTGGGCTTGTATTAGACGTTATTGTTTGAGAGGCAATTATATTTGTCACCTATATTCAAAAAGTAATGAGACCTATCATGTAACATAAAAAAACCGCATGAATATGACACCTCCACATAGAATTTTGAATTCTCCAACCCCTTTCTCCAAAGTGGCTTTCTATAAAAACAACCCCTCAATTTTCATTTTTTTATTTTGGGATTGAAATAAATAGGATGGGAGAATAAATTAGAATACAAAGAAAAATGGAAGGCAAACGCACAAATTCTACTCATTTCGTTTATGCATTGACGTCTCCATCACTCCGTCCAACATGGCAAATATACATCATCACATGGATGGCCATATGATAAATAATTTTATCACTTTGGCTCATAACCTATTAATATTTTTCTATTGGAACCAACCCCTTAACTCCATCCAAATTGTTTATGAAATATTCCAAATCAGTGCCATGCTTTTGCCATGTGGCACCCAGCATTGCCTATTTAGGTCAGGTGAAGGTGGTGAGGGAGGAGTGAGGAGGGTTGTTATGGGTTATGGGATCTGAATTTGGATTCTGGATTTTGGGATCTGGATTTGGATTCTAGGTCTTGGCTGACATGGCGACGACATGGCACTGATATGGCATATTCCATTTTGGATGGAGTTAAGGAGTTGGTTTCAATTAAAAAAAAGTAATGGGTTAAGAGCCAAAGTGAAAAAATTAATTATTTATGGGTTAAAATAGAAATCATTTAATACTTTAAGAGGGTGAAAAAATAGAAATTATTTAAAACTTTAAGAGGCCAAAGTATTGTTTACCCAACTTATAATTGTCCAAAACCACATGGTTTTGACTGCAATTGAGTCTTCGCATGGGTTTCCATTTTCTTTCACTTTTTTGTCTTTTACCTTTAGAATATTAATTTTAGAAAGTAATATTTTTGTAGAATAGTTATATTTTAAATTTTTTAGAAAATAGAATGAAAATAGAAGAATAGATTACGTATTATTTTTTGTAAAATAGAATATGAAATGATTATAAAACCAGAATGAATGTATATAGTAAAAGAAAACTATAGACACTGTACTTATAGAACCAAATGCAGACTGAAATTAAATCAGAAGTAAACTGTGGCTTGTGTTCAATATAGTTTTTTTAAGGTATATTTGTGTTCTCGCTTCGGCGCTCACGATCATTAGAAATCCGACTTCAGGATACAACAGTCTTTACGCAATCCAATCAAAAATAACACTATAATTATTTGCATGGTAAACAAAATAATAGAGAAACTCTCTAATGAAAAACTATTTCAAAATGCAAAGTGTGTGTGTTTCGAAAATCTTGGAGGCTCGAAACGAATGAATAAAATTGTCAGGGGATTGAATTGGTATTTATAGGTGTAGAGGGGACTATTTTGAAAGAGTAAAATGTTGCCAAGACTAGAGGCGAAAGTCAACGATCCGGTCAACGCGAAGTGGGGCGACGAACTAGTGCAACCCACAGTGCGAACCGACATGGCAAAGCCACACGAGGGCAAGTGGAGTCCATTGACTCCACTAAAAAAATTATACTATTTTCCATAATATAATTTATCATAAATACAATTTTGACTAGTGATTTGTCCTAAATTTTAAAAATTCTACAACTTTGATTCCATTGAACATAAATTCTAGCTTTTTTGACCCCACTAAACATTCATTCGGGCTTCTCCCTTAAAAATCGGTGCACGGTCCAATTGGCCGAAACCGATAGCTTCTAAAATAAAAAATAAAAAATAATTTAAATAAATTTATTTAAGTATTTTTTTAAAAAAGGAATATAAGACTCGCGAATTGGCCACGGCCCAATCCAAGTCCTCCTCCACCAGCAAGCCAAAGCCCTGCTTGGCCGGTGGCGTGCGTGTGCTATGGTTTGTGATCGGTGAGCCCATGTAGGTCACCATACAAAATTATGGGACCTACTTTCTTTATTGCTCTAAAATTGGCCAAAAATCATATATTTTTCAACATTGGTTAATCTGTCTCTTCATTCAATTAACTTCAACATCAATCTTCTGAAAGCTAGAAAATTCTCAGTCTAGCCACAACAATAGAAATAATGGAAAGACATAATTTTATAAAGCACACACATCTCAATATATAATACAACCTATATCTAAGTAAGGAAAAGTAAGTAAAGAATAAATCAAGTAAATAAATTATGGTCAACATAACTTATTATAGATGACTAGATTAAGAAAGCTTCATAATCTAATTAGGAAACAAATCTCCTAATTCCAACAACCACCTCTTTTTGTCTTTCAAATCCTTACTCTCTTTGCATTTTCTTGAGAATTCGAACTATCCAATTGGAAGGAAATTATTGTGTTCACAAGAAATTTTTGTATATACACACATCCATCTGTATATTATTTTTTTGATATCTATCTATAGAGAGAGAGGGTGTGGGTTCCTTTATATCTATGTATACAAAGATGCTGATTTCGCAAGAGGTAGCAGATCGGTAATTCGGTTGACCTTGCCGTCATCGCAAGATGCGGATTTCGCAGTTGGTGGTGCCCCTTCATTCCGTTTGCCGCTAGGCTGCTTTGATTCATAACGTTGCCATTCCAATTAAATTTTCTAGCCCGGGTGGCGCGGCTGTTTTCAAGCCAGAGGATGCTGTTCAAAGTCAATGTCATTCATGTGTTTGGGAGAAATAATTATTGTGCTCGTCTATTGTACTCTGGACTGGATCTTCACCGACCTTTTCGGTGGGGCTTTTAGTCGCCCTATAAGATAGAGTTTGAGCCCTAGTACTGAGACCCGCACCATGATCAATATACCCACTTGTTCCATAAACAAATGGTCCCACACGATGAGTAACATAACCATTTGTTCCATAAGCAGATGGTTCGTTAAATCCCTGTGATTTATTATATCCATGTGATTGCATTGGAGTATCATACACATGAGGAAATGAGGATGAACATGGTCGATAATCCGTTGTAAGAATTGATCCTCATGGTCGATAATCCGTTGATCCTCATGTTGAGATTGAAAATCTACTAATAAATTTTAAATGTGCCCTTTCCCCATGGTCGATAATCCGTTGTAAGAATTGATCCTCTAACTCTCTCAGTGTCAATGACCATTGAAAACTTTATAATCCTTGTGAACCCGTGATATAGGATAAACTGTGAACCTCATGTTTAAACATGTTTTCCACCCTCCAATATACATGACCATTATTCGTAACATACCTAAAAATGAATGAAACAAATAAAACATCATTATACTATACTGTATTTAGTT
>BRYE01000028.1:10625805-10628305 GCA_030159115.1 Actinidia arguta var. hypoleuca | reverse complement strand
CATTATGTGACAACCAGCTAGAGAATTTCTACCCATGATTGATGAGGTTGGTTTTGGTTCTCTCTCTCTCTAAAAGTAATGGAAACAGAATTATTGATATTGGGAATTGATTTTTTTTTTCAGGTGTACAAAGCTTTGTTAGAGAAAACCAAATCACCCCCAGGGGCAAAAGTGGAAAACAACAAGTTATGTGTGTCTGTACACTTTCATTGTGTTGATGAAAATGTACAAATCCAAATCCAAAACATTTTCTTTTTGGATTTTGTTTCTTACAATTTTTCAATTCACTACAGAAATTCCAAATGTCAATTTTATGACACATGAAATATTTTGGTATTTTTTCTATGTTTTTGTTTTTCCATTTATCATTGTATCTTCTTTTTTTTCCCAACTGTGTTTCAGGTGTAAGTTGCATTCATGTTTTCCTTTTTCCTATTATCAATGCAAATGTTTTTTGGCCAACTGAATTAAGGGTCAGTTACTGTTGGACGGTTGATACATGATAGTGTGTTTCAAGTGTGATACATCATCTTTCCTTCAGGTTGGTGCTTTACAAAAGTCCTAGATTGGTGATTTAGGTTTTAGATTGGCATAACCACCACTAAGAAAAAAAATTGTTCAATTTTATTAATTAGTAAGAATAAGAGTATAGGTGTTACTGCTTTGAAATTGTCTGGATTGCAACACTGGATGGACGAAGTTTTTTTTTTCTCTATACATTGCCATCATGGTATTAAGTTGACTGTTAAAGCTGTGAAACTAAAAAAACTTCTCTGCTGCTACTGTTTTATCTATATGAACACAGGCTCCTGGATTGGAATATTCTAACTCGAGCATTCTTAATTATTATAAAAAAACATTGCATAGCATTTTTCTTTCATGACCTTATAATTGAAACATTGGTAAGCTGAGTAGTATGTCACGTAAAGCAGACAATGAACCAAATATAGATATGCATATGTATTACCGTTGCACTGGATACAATCTCACTATAATGCAGCATTTTGAGAAATTGAAGAATTATATGCTTTGAAGTTGTCTGGATTGCGACATTGGCTGGACGAAGTTTTTTTCCGCTCTTTACATTGCCATCACAGTATTTGGTATTAAGTTGACTGTTAAAGCTGTGAAACTAAAAAGACTTCTTTACTGCCAGTGTTCATCTTGCTTGGTTGACTTAAATATGGTGCTTATTTAGAAGAAAATTATGTTGCATTGAGAAGATATAATTGTAACTTCTCAAACGAGATACAAGTGATATGTTACGTACCTATCCTGATGCTTAAGAAATTATTTACAGTATACTGTTGTGTCTTCATGCACTGGTGAAGAGTTTATTTTTTCTTTTCTTTAATCAAGTTTTTAGTTATTATTTCAACACTTGAATAAACTTCCAGGTTGCACCTTATCAAATCGTTTGAATGGAGAAATATAAAGGTTCATCTCCCAATTCTGTGCTTCATGAAGAAAATATTGAGCAATTGAGGCAAGAGATGACTGAGCATGACAAGCAATCTTTCCACCCTAAAGATTGGAAACAATGATATCTCACAACATTATTACTTTTTTGCTTTTGAGTTGTTACTACTTTCCCAGATCTTTGGAAGTTCATGCTTCAGGAGATAATCAGTTTTGTGAGAGATCATATAGCTAACAGGAGATTGATCATATTTTTTCAGGAAATTTGTTACGCACTTATCTTCTTGGACGTCTGAAGTTGTGAGATTAACTTGGTTGGATGCTGCATTTCTCTTTCTTTGTTTATTTGTTGTGTTTTTGTTTCTTTTGCGGATTGGAGAACGACCCTATGGAGACCTTATGTACACTCATAAAATCTGGGTCTCATGAGTTGCATGATGATTGACTTCAACTGCGTTAACTTCACAAATTTAATTGGGACTTTGTTTGTAATCTTATCTACATTATTTTTTTTTTCAACTAAAAAAAATATTTTTTTTAAATGTTCAAAACATAAAAAAATAAGTAAAAGTAAAAACATGTTTGGAGTGAGGGTACCCTTTAAATAAAAATATATAATTGAATTAATTTTGTGGATTGAGTTTGACTTTAAATAATGGGTTGTGTTGGGTTAGGTTTGAGTTATAATCATATTGTTAAATGGATTACTAATCGGTCATCAATCCATTAGTAACCCAAGCCATTTACGACCCGTCTAATATTAACTCAACTCATTCAATTGCCACCTCGACTTGAGATGCTCTTAGAATAAAAAGTCTCAAGGCAATGGTCTAAAAAAAGTAATTAATTAAAATAAAAAAAATATAATAGGAATAAGAATATGATTCACATTGTTTTAATTCAGTAGGAATAAGAGACAAGGTATGGGTCTAAAAAAGGTAATAATTTTTTATTTTTTTGTATAGTGTCCGTGGACACGTGCAATTACTAGTATCATACAGGATGGGATGTTTTGTCAAGATCTATATACACCAAAAAAATACAAACACACGCCACATATCTCACACACAGCTCAAGAGAG
>BRYE01000028.1:10598305-10605805 GCA_030159115.1 Actinidia arguta var. hypoleuca | reverse complement strand
GACACTACCAGACATTAGCTCTAGCAGAGTTAGGGAAGGCACCATTGCTGAACTATTACTCTATAGCAAGCTCAGCATGCAGAGTCGTTGCGCCATAACTGGGTTAGAGAGTAACGGACGACGGCGATCCTAAGGCACATCAAGGGACAAAAGGTAACTGGCAAAGCAAGGCTTCTTTTGACAGCCCCCACGACTAGATCAAGACATTTATGACATAATGGCTAGCCACCAACCAAACTCTAGGAGCATAGATAGGTTAGCTACCTACTCGTTGATACAGCAATTGGAGTGTCCAGGCACGCACTGAGTTACAATCTGTATATTGATGTGATAGTTGATGCGTTCAAGCACGTGCTGAACTGCTATATAAGGCTAGACCTTATTCTTTTAGAGGTATGCAAATTTTACCTACTCTAAGATTATACTCTCTCTTTCTCTCTCTTCATACACTTAGATTCTCTGGTCAGCTAACTTGACTAGAGGAGAGCTATTTTTCGAAAATAATTCCGGTGGCCGAACTCACTATTTTTGTGTCACAGCTGGGTTAGAGTAGTCAATAACTGTCGGTATCCATCTTCATCTACAGCTGGTCCACCGCATGTATCTATCTTCGATTTTCTTTCTTTTATTTCACAAACACTACACCCCGTAGTTAATCTCTCACTATGACTATCATATGCGGAATACCTCTTCATTGTAAGTTTATAATCTCTAAATTTAACTTAAATTTTCATCTATTTCATAAACAACTCTTTTATGCTCAAACAATAACTAGACTTATAAAAGTGAGCTGTTGACATAATGATGATTGTTATATATATATATATCTTTTGCTATGTTGGTATCAGAACCATTTTTGTTATATATATATATCTTTTGCTATGTTGGTATCAGAACCATTTTTGATATCCCAGGGATGATACTTGGCTAAACACATCTATTGGACACTTAGGTACAATTCTGAGTTTTTGTTCTTTTAATTCTTGTTACTCTTTTATTATGTTTATATTTTAGATTACTCATCATAATTAGATAATCCCCTATAATGGTTTATTTTGTATAAGTATTCATCCATCTTCTTTTATGGAAATATGTTCTTATTTAACAACCATGGATGGTACGTTTTAAAATCACGTATGACTGAACTTATGCTATGAGTGCCGGGAAGGCCAAGCGATAATGGTCACTGAAGACCTATAAATCGTTGACAGATGTGTCCATAGTTGATCTTCAAAGAACTCATTTTTTTTTTCCTAGATAAGAAAGATGAATATTAATATACTTTGTAAACCTACAAGGTCATCTTAGTATGATTCAATAAAAAAAGTATCAAGATTAAAAGTATAACTTAGAAGAAACTTGATATGCTAATAGATTTATCTTCAAAATTTATGACCAGCTCATCTAATAGTCAATAATAAAAAAAATATGGATTTAATTGAATATAATAATATTCAAGAATAGTTAAATAAGTGGACTATTCCTTCTGTCCAACCTACTACAATTTATAAAAAGGGTATGTTTAGTTTTATTAGCAGTATGGCTGTTAAAACTATAGAATAAACCTTAAGTTTAGGTCAAGATAATGGTATAGGACGCCTTCTTAGCTAAAGTTATGCAAAGATCAGACGCTAATGCTGAATATTGAATATATGGCTTACCAAATCACTTTGCTGAAAATATAAGAAACAAATTACTTGTTATAAATGTCTTCAAATTAGTGAAGACTTAAAAGTCTCAACTATCTGACTTGCTCATTAATTCTAGTAGTTCTTCTGATAATTCAGAATCAGATTTAGCTTCAGAAGAAATTAATCAATTGTAAACTTCAGATGATAATTCTTTAGAAGAATAAGAACAAACACCAGAAGCATGTTCTTGCAAACCTGTTTGTTCTACTTCAAATAATCCTTTAAAAGCTATTGGAAAGGTTAATAACCTGAAAATAAATATTCTAGCAAATGATCAAAAAACTATAATAGATCTTATAGATCAAATTTCTGATGATAATTTAAAAAGAAAAATTATTACTGTATGTATTGAAAAGAAAAAGAAGATAATAGTAATATAATAGACGGTATTCCAATAGAACAAGGATATTCCTTACAAGCTGTTTTAAAAAGAATGGAAACTACATGATCTTCTAGACCTATTGATATTAAATATTTAAAAATGAAGGTTAATGACCTTAAATTAGAGATTAAAAATCTTAAAGAATGTCAAAATAATACTGATAAGAAATTAGTAAGTTTTAAACTTCAAATAACCAATTTATTAAAAGAGAAGTATAAACATTTGGAAGGAGCTTTGAAAATAATAGAAGAAGAATCTGTACCAAATTTCCTTCTTATAAATCAAATACCATATCAAAAATGGTATGTAAAAATTACTATGGTAATTCATGATGAATATACAATTTCTGATGCTACGACACTTACAGATAGTGGGGCCGATATGAATTGTATCCAAGAAAGATTAATTCTTACTCAATATTTTGAAAAAACTACCCAATCTCTTACTAATGCTAGTGAGAAAATATAAAAAATAATTATAAATTAAACAAGGTTCAAATTTGTAATAAGGGAATATGTATCCCTATTTCTTTTTTGTTTGTAAAGAATTTATCAACACAACTAATCCTAGGTATTCTTTTTTTATCTATACTTATGCCAATTGACAAAATTGATTCTAGTGGTCTATATACTACTATTCAAAATAAAAAAAATTGTGTTTAAATTTATTACACAACCTAAAAATAAGCTTATCAATGATCTTAGAAATAGTATTATTATTAAAGAACAACAAATAAATTTCTTTCAAAAAGGGATTTATAGTATTTCTATTGAAAAACAATTACAGAATGAGTAACATAATGAGTTTGTAAAAAATAAAATACAAATTATATTGCATCAACTTCATAATGAAGTTTGCAGTGATATTCCAAATGCCTTCTGAGATAGAAAGAAACATATTGTTTTCTTGCCTTATGAATCTGACTTTGACGAAAAGCTTATTCCCACTAAAGCTCATTCTGCACAAATGAAAAAAGATTATTTAAATTTTTGTAAAAAGAAAATCCATGGATTACTGGAGAAAAAACTTATTAAAAAAAGTTCTTTTGCTTGGAGTTGTACAATTTTTTATGTAAACAAACCAGCAGAACAAGAAAGATGAGTTCCTAGGCTTGTTATTAATTATAAGTCTTAAAAATCAGTTTTAAAATGGATTAGATATCCTATTCCAAATAAAAAGGATATTTTGGACAGGCTTAATTCAGCCTCTGTATTTTCAAAATTTGATTTAAAATCAGAATTTGATTTTTGTAGTCCCATTTGGGCATTATGAATAGAATGTTATGCCCTTTAGTCTTAAAAATGCTCCATAAGAATTTTAAAATATTATGAATGATATGTTTTATCCGTATTCTAATTTCTCTATTGTATACATTGATGATATTTTGATATTTTTAAATAACATTGATTAACATTTTAAACATATAAGAATTTTTGAAGACATTATAAAAAGAAATGGGTTGGTTTTATCTGCTCCTAAAATGAAACTTTTCCAAACTGTAAGATTTTTGGGACATAATATCAATCAGGGAAAAATAATTCTTATTGATAGAAGTATATAATTTGCTTCTAAATTTCTTGATGAAAGAAGGGATAAAACTCAACTTCAAAGATTTTTAGAAGTTTAAATTATATTTTTGATTACTATTCTAATCTTGCCCAGGATTTTGCAATTTTATATTTAATATTGAAAAAAGAATCATCTTTATGGATAGAAGATCATACCAAAGTTGTTCAAAAAATTAAACATAAAGTAAAGCAGTTACCCTGTTTATCTTTAGCCAAAACCGATTGAAAGAAGGTTGTTGAAACTGATGCATCCAATATTGGTTATGGTGGTATTTTAAAACAACTTAACCCAATTTCTAAAAAAGAAGAACTTATACGTTTTCTTCTGGAATGTGAAAATCTTCACAAATAAACTATTCTACAATTAAAAAAGAAATGCTATCTGTGGTAAAATATATTTCTAAATTTCAAGATAATTTATTAAATCAAACTTTTTTATTAAGAGTGGACTGTAGTGCAGTCAAACAAGTTATTAAAAAAGACATAAAAAATCAGACTTCCAAACAGATATTTGCTAGATGGTAGGCAGAATTATCTTATTTCGATTTTGATATTGAATATATCGAAGGAGAATTTAATTCTCTCCCTAACTTTCTTACCAGGGAATTTCTACAAGGATTATAATTAATCAGGCTTGTATTAGAAAATTGAACAAGATCTTAGCAGAAATTGAAAGACTAGAGCAAAGAACATTATATCTTTTTCACTCTAAATTATTCTTTACTCCTTATTCAGGTTATAAAGCAGAAGTTCTTATGAATAATTAATTGATTATAGAACTTAGACAAAAAGCCAAAAAATTATATATTACAAGATCTTAAAGCATATTTGCTATACTCTTTTATCTTGAAATGATCAATGATATTGAAAGAAGAAAGTTAAATAAATTATTAAAAAATATTGAAGATCTTGAAATCAGTAGATTATGGTATACTAATGCTGATACTGATTCCATTTACAAAGATTGTTCTTACAAGTATAAAATAGATAATATTCTCCGATTAGAAAAAGAAATTAGCAACCTTAAATAAAAGGTTGAAAAATTGTATGTATTACAATGTTTTAAAAGCATATTGCTTTTGTCTGATATTTTTTCATATGACTACCCCGTTGACGGGAGGAGGTAGGGGTATTACCCTTTGAGGATGAGGAAGAGGAAAAGGCAAGGTATCTCTTCTTTTATCATATATAGATGAAAATGTTTTCACTATAGTGGCCAAAAATATTGCAAAGAAAAGAGGCAGATATTCTGCTAGCTCTTCTTCAAATCAAGAAGTTATATCTTCTCGGAAGCTAAGACTCTGGATGAGGTTGTAACAAAGGGGGATATAAAATATATTTCTAAAGAAATCTTAGTAGTGTTTGGTATATTGAGCAAGAAGATCTAAGTCTTATAGACTATCCAGAGCAAATAAGATTCAAATATTTGGCTCCATATCAAACTCTCTTCTTATCAGGAAAGCCCAGAGGATATTTCAAGGCTATTATGACTTACACTGATAGTATGAATATAAGTCATACTAGAGAAAATCCGTCAAATCCAACAAGTGCCATTGTTTATAGCAAGGCCATTATCAAAAAAGTGATTAAGCCAGGTTCTTGGGGGTTTGATCTTGCATCTTCCAAGACCATGAAGATCAATAATTTATCTCACAATTATAATTATTGGGATTATCATTCAGGATTTTATCATACCTTTTTATATCAGAATAAAAAGAATAAGCATACTTGGTTTTTCAAGTTACGTGGTCAGATTATTTCATCTGGCAGGGTTCCTAATTGGTTCTATGACTGGTGGCTCATATATGGGCCCATTTTAGATATTCTGCCTAGGGGTGTCCAAAATACCCGTCGGACCCGAGAACCGACCAGAACCGACCTCATTGGGTCGGGTTGGTTCGGGTCTACCATCACCTCGGTTCGGTTCTGGGTCTAAAAATAAAATACCCGTCCGGTTCGGGTCGGTTCTCGGTTCTATAATTTTTTTACCCAGAACCGACCCGAACCGACCCGAAGGAGAACCGAATACGGAACCGATATATAGACCCGAGAATATATTAATACGGTTCTCGGAGTGGTTCGATTTGTATTATTTTAAATTATATTGGATGTTAATTTGTATTATTTTAAAAAATATATAATTGTGTAGAAGTTATTTGTATTTTTTAGTGTTCACAAGAGTCTAAATGAGCTGGGTAAACCCGACCCGACCCGAACTAACCCGACCTTGAGAGAACCGAAGAACAGAACCGAACCGTTTGGTTCGGTTCTGTTCGGTTCTCTCGAATGCTCGGGTCGGTTCTGGGTCCAAAAATCTGGAACCGTGAATGGTCGGGTCGGTTCTGGGTCTGACTCAGAACCGACCCAACCCGACCCATGCCCACCCCTAATTCTGCCCGCCAATATTTTGGAGACTTTTAAAAGATGGAAAATATGACATCCTCTTATTAGAGGAAAAGAGAATCTTCCTAAGGATCATAATATTGTGCTATTTTTTATTGAATTTGGAATTTCATGGATATGAAAGTGAGATTTTATAGTTAATCTTTTGGAAGATATTCCCTCTCTTGATAGAGAATTTTGGGTAAGATAGTGAAATAATTTTTTCAAACAAGATATTGATGTTTTATATAACAACATTAATGAAATAGTTGATTCTCATTTTTTAAAATATCAGACTTCGCAGAAGGAAATATCTTCCTTTATGGGGAAATCATCTTTAAATCCCTTTGATATGTTAAAAGCTTAGATTAAATCTGAATTTCCGGGAATAAATGAAACATATCTAATGGTTAAATGCCTGAGATTCTTCCAAGATCAATTTCAGTCCTCCTTCCCGTCTCAATCTAAAGACGATTCTTCTATGAATTCTACCAAGGACAGTGAAGAAATAAGGACGATTTTTCTATGAATTCTACCAAGGACAGTGAAGAAAATAATTCTGTTATAGCAGTAGAAGGTCAAGACCCAGAGGATATTAAATCCAAAAATCTTGATATTCAAGAAGAACAAATGGATATTTTTTGTGCCTCATTAAATGAGGATTTAGCTAAAAAGAAAGGGTGCACCCCATAACCGATAGTCACTCCATGACCGACAGCATTATTGATATTTGAATCCATGATTGGATTCTTTATATCACCTTTTAATTGTTCTCTTTTATAAAGTGAATAGTTTTTATTTTGTTTTAGTCCTAAAAAATTCCTAAAAAACTAGTTAAAAAATTCTTATAAACCATTAATCAAATATCTTTTTTATTGATATTTGAATGCATTTTTTTTCTGAAAAATTCCTAAAAAACTAGTTAAAAAATTCTTATAAACCATTAATCAAACGAATTTTGTGAAAACTGTTCTACAAAGTGATTCCGAATATAAAAAAAAATTCAAAAATTGACAAACCGTGAATGACATCAGGCAGGCATTACAAGTCATGGGATTCCACGAAACCGTCGGCTTTACCGTATCACTGTCCGAGAGAAAGAAAGAGAGAGAGGTGGGTTAATTGCGGAGACGACTTCGCGGTTTCTTCAAGTGTCGTGCATGCATTTTGTGCGTCGGTTTCCTTTGCATGCACACCCGCTCTCTCTCTCTCATAATCTCCTACCCCCCCTCCCAATCTCAGAGTTCACCGACCGATCCCCCCCCCACCCCCCCCCACCCTCGCAGATTCACTTCAGCTTTCTGCACGCAAATGTATCATTAAAGGATTAATCACAGATGCGTTCGAGTTTAGCTCTACTTGATTCGATATGTCTCACTTTCCAAATCTCTCCTCTTCTCTGATTTTTGGGGAATCGATTTAATTGATTGGGGGTTTTAGGGTTTTAATTTGGGTTTTTTCACGTACGTGACGATTC
>BRYE01000028.1:10578305-10580805 GCA_030159115.1 Actinidia arguta var. hypoleuca | reverse complement strand
AAGTCTAAAAGAGCATGTACATTCACTTATTTACGTTGTTCTAATATGTCCTGGTAACAAGTAAACAAATTTCTTCGATAAAAATAAGTGGCACCCATTGCACAAATAATTTGTACCAATTTCATAAACAAACTTGTTACCTCACAAATTACATATTCTGCAATAAGGAAACAAACTTGTCCCTTCTATAGAAATAAAGTGCACCTGTCACACATTTGACAGCAGGGGCAAAGATCAAGAAGTAAAAAAATATGCTCACACTATATAAATAACTTGCACCAATTACATATATAAACTCTTGCTCCGCCCCCTCACTAATTGCACATTCTATAGGCAAGTCAATTGTGTTAGCCCCATTGGGCTTTGGGAAAAGTTTTTTTGAGTTTTTTAGCTGTTTTGGTTTAGGAGATTTTTTTATCTTTAGCGATTTTTTTCATCGTTTAATAAAAAATTATATTTTTCTTATTCTTCTCGACGAGAGGAGTCTGAAAATATAAAGATTTTCATCTTATCTGAAAAAAGGTTCAAAAAAACGAAGAAAATCATTTTTATCCACAAAAAACTATCTAAAAGTGTTTTTTTCATCTTCAATGAAATTTTTTCCAATTTAGATAAAAATATTTATACTATCAAGATGAGCCAAAAAAATATAAAATTTTGATTAAATAATAAAAAAATTGATCTCAAGACGAAAAAACTTTAAAACCAAAACAGATAAGATAACCCAAACAATTTATCCAAATAGAGCTTTATATATTTGGTTACGGATATCATTTATTTGTGCATGGTGCAAGTTTTGGTATGAGATAATATTAAATTTTTATAAAATGTTTTATAATAAATACAGAGTAATTAATATAATTAGATTTATGATGGAATAATGAATAAATTGAGTACTAGTGAAGAGAGAAAAAGTCATGAGAGATGTGTGTGAATGCTGGAAGGAGAGAGAGATAGTCGGTTGTAATGGCTGACATGGTGAAAACGTGGGCCCTTTGGCTGGAAAAACCCTCGTTTGGTCAAATATTAAAGATAAAGAAATAAAGAAAAATTAAAAAATAATAAAGAGAAGACACACTAGATTTATGTAGTTGGTATATGTCCTAATGGCCTATGACCATACATGAGAAATTAATAATATTATTTTATTGAATAATTCAAATTAATTATATAAAAATATTATATTTATAGACTTATAAAGATAAAGATAGAATTGATTGAATGTCAGTCTCTTTTAATTATCTAATATTTATCACAAATATTCTTTTTAAAAGTCAGTATGTATCATTTAAAAATATTTATTATTTTTTTATTCATTATCGTTTCAAGTCAAAGATTTATGAAGTTGATGTTGACCTATTTCCATAGCCGGCCAGCAATAAATGTGTCAGACGTTTGTTTTGAGAACAACCCTTTAGGACACCACTGTCCATATCAATTACACAATTTTCTATTTGACAAATGTGTTTCCAATATCCAATAATTTCTCACCCAAATTTTAACGAGTCCAAGTCACTCAAACCCGTCAAACTTGCCGAGTTAAATGCACCGGAAAAATAACCAACTTGTCATTGTAAAGGTTGGCCGGTCGGTTACAAATATGAATAACACTATCCAAATAAATACAATCAAATATCAAATTAGTTATATAAAAATATTACAATTATAAATTATAATAGAGATATAGATAGAATTGATCGAATGGCTATCTCTTATGATTCTTCTAATCTAATCTGTAGATATAAATACAATATTTGAATATCAAATATTTATCACTAATATTCTTCCTAATGATGAGCTTACCATTTTTTTAAAAATAAAACGTGCAACTATATTCTTCACAAATTTCACAAACATGAGAAACATTTTTCCAAAACGTGCGACTCTCTTCAGACTTTTTTTCAATCATGGAAGGAAGGGGAGTATCTACTGTTAATTCATACCTTTCGGACGGTCGTTGCCTGCCACATCCCAATCTTTTCTCCACCACAAATTTGTTGCGTGAGACAGTGGTCTTTTAGAGATAATTGATTATGTTATTACACCCAAAAATTTAAGTAATTCTAATTTGATTCAAGCACTTAAACTAGTGCACCATTCGGCTTTTATTTTATAGATTTTTTAATTATTTTAATTTTTGAATTTTTCATCTTTAGTGATTGTTTTTCACCGTTGATAAAAAAACTATACCTTTCCAAAATCCTTTTAACGAACAGAGTCTAAAAATGTAAATTTTTTATCTAATTTTAAAAAAAATAAAAAAAAATAAAAATTATTTTTATGCGATAAATTAACTATTTTTTTTAGTGGCCTTTTTTCAAATTTGGACAAAAATCTTACATTTTCATACTCCTTTCTTTAAGAGAAACTAGCAAAATATCAATTTTTGATAAAAAGATGAATATAATTCAATTAAGACAATAAAGATGACTCAAATTCAGTAGTGGCTTAAGTTGCCCAAATTGTTAATAAGTGTAGGCTATTAAATCTTGTTCTTTGT
>BRYE01000028.1:10563305-10568305 GCA_030159115.1 Actinidia arguta var. hypoleuca | reverse complement strand
TTTATTTTGATAAACATGTTAACATGTATTTTTGAGAATTGTGATATTCTTTTGGCCCAGTGTGGGCATTATCCATGTACTGTCATCTTGTTGTGTATTATGATAGCTCATGGAGAGCATGTTCTCACGGAAGGGATTTAATTGTACTCTGATGTTATGACAAGAGATTGTAATATTATTTCGGCTGACTTTTCTTTAAATAATGCGATTGCTTACGTGGCCGGATCTTGTTTGACTTGGGCGTAACAACATGGTATCAAAGCTTTAGGTTCGAATACCTATGAGCCGTGGGGTCGTTAGACCACGTTTGTTTTAGTATCTAAGTATTGAGGAGTAACACGAGGGTATTACATAGGTATTGAGTAATAACATGAACGTACTTGGTATCTTGTTATTGATTAGCATACGATATAGCAAATGTTTTGATCTAATCATAAATGAATATGATTATCTTATCGTTTTCTTGTGGCATTGTGTAGAACATGCCACCACGTCAAGCGAAAGGTCACGAGAGGTCACTTACAGGAGCTCGTAGGGCTCATGTAGCACGCGGAGTTCGTGGGAATCATGACGATGGAGATGATGACAATCACCAAGAGTCGGTGATGGGAGGAGGAGCTAGTTCTATTGGAGGAAATACTGGAGGTGTAGGAGGTGCTCCACCAGTGGTATTTGGTAGAATGGAATTTATGCAAGTGGCTTTCACCGCAATTGAATAAGTGGTGAGGAACACGGTGCAGACAATGCAAGTGCCAGTTAGAGCGGCAAACTCTAGGGCAACTACAGCCATGAAGGCTTTTCTACAACTTCGTCAGCCTACGTTTAGGGGTGAACCAAATTTGTTGGTTACGGAAGATTGGTTGGAGCAAGTCACAAGAGCATTAGACATGATCTTGGTGACGGAAGAGGAGTTGAGGGTGTTGTTCACGTCTTATCAATTACAAGGGAACACATTCCAATGGTGGAAGACCATGGAAGAGAGCGTAGTAAAGAGGTGGGAGCCATTTAAGAAGGCATTTCTTGATCAGTATTTTACTGACACAACCAAGGAGGCACTAAGAATGGAGTTCATCAATCTAGTGTAAGGGAGTATAACTGTGGTTCAGTATGAAGTCAAGTTTACTAGTTGGTTGAGGTTTGCTAAGGCATTCGTGTCGATGGAAGAGGAGAAAGCAAAACAATTTATGCGGGGGTTTAGTAGTCTTTCATCAATTGTGCGCTTGAAATAATCCCCAAGAGAAGGCCGGCGGAGTAGTATAACTCAGAGTACGAGCTCGATTCCACAAGGAATTGTGTGAGCAAGGCCGTAAAGACTAAAGCTACCCTCTCAACCACTCACAAAGGATGAACAAAATGCTTCTAAAAAGATAAATGAAAACATGGTTGTTTTCGGAAATGGTTTCATTTTATTAACTAAGAATTTAAAGGAGGCAAAGCCCGAAAGCTCTATTCCTTCTTGACTTTGGTAGGTGAGTTTTTTCTTTCTTTTTAACTCAGCCACATCTCAGTTCTAAGGTTTAACGCATGATGTTCTTGTCATGAAAGGCTTTGACCTTTTCCTTGTGAATGCGCGAGTTCTCATAAGCATCTTGCCTTAAGTCTTTAAGCTCCAAGAGTTGGAGCTTCCTTTGGGCACCAACCTCGGGTAAGCTAAAATTCAAACTTTTGATCGCCCAATGGGCTCGGTGCTCCATCTCAACTGACAAATGGCAAGTCTTGCTGTAAACAAGTTGATAATGGGACATGCTTAAGATGGTCTTGTAGGCCGTGCGGTAAGCGTATAAGGCATTGGTCAATCGGAAGGACCAATCCTTTCGATTGGGGTTCACCGTCTTTCCAAGAATGTGCTTTAACTCCCTATTGGCAAGCTCAGCTCGCCCATTGGTTCTGGGGTGGTAGGCAATGGATACTTTATGCATGATAGCATATTTTGTCATTAAGGCTTCAAAAGGCCTATTGATTGTACCATAAAAGTGCAATCATAGGTCTCTAATATACCAATTGTTAGGCGTAGAATAAGAATAATTGATTTATATTAGTTGTATATTATGAATAATCCCGAATTAGTTGTCTTTTCAGGTTATTGATGATAAAGAGATAGAATTAGCACGTTAAAGATGATTCGGGTCCGCCGGCATACAAAAGAGAAATTCTATTGTGCAAAATCTCGCGAAAAGGGGTCATATTTTGCTACGGAGGTCCAATTAACCTGATTCTTACGCCGTTAGAAAGATCTCGTCAAGTTACAAATATTTGCGTCTAACGTGCATCGATCATTTTGGCTCCGAAGAGTCTCAAAATCAAGAAAATATGAAAATGGGAAAAGTCTGGCGTTCGAACGCCTTTGTTACGCATTCGAACATCCAGAGAGCATAATTCCAAGTTTTGGCCTGGCGTTTGAACGCCCGTTTTGACGTTCGAACGCCAAGGCAAAACTTGGAATTCTACTGAAACCTGTTTTGATATTTTAGCCATAACTTTTGACTCCAAAGTCCGATTGAGATGATTTTTCTACCATTGGAAAGAGGACTTCAAGATATACAACTTTGAGTCTAATAGAAATTAGCTGAATCGATCTACAAGATGGTCAAAATCGCAGTTGAAAGTGAGAAAAATTTGGCCAACACGGGCGTTCGAACGCCAGGCCAAAACTTGGAATTTTGCTCTCTGGACATTCGAACGCGTAACAGAGGCGTTCGAACGCTAGACTTTTCCCATTTTCATATTTTCATGATTTTGAGGCCCTTCGGAGCCAAAATGACCGATGCACGTTAGACGCAAACATTTGTAACTTGACGAGATCTTTCTAACGGCGCAAGAATCAGGTTAATTAGACCTCCATAGCAAAATATGACCCCTGTTCGCGAGATTTTGCACAATGGAATTCCTCGTTTTGTATGCTGGCAGACCCGGATCATCTTTAACGTGCTAATTCTATCTCTTTATCATCAATAACTTGAAAAGACAACTAATTCGGGATTATTCATAATATACAACTAATATAAAGCAATTATTCTTATTCTACGCCTAACAATTGGTATATTAGAGACCTATGATTGCACTTTTATGGTACAATCACACCCCCCAACTAACCTTTTGCTAGTCCCTAGCAAAATTAAGACAAGAAACATAATCTCCACTTTCGTAGGAGTCTCGGGTGCATTTAGCATATGCACCAAGCCTTTAAATCCTTAGGTTACCCCAGTGGACGAGTGGTATCTCGTGAGGGTTTCCAGTGATGACACCCACAAACATCGACTCATGTCATGTCAAGAAGATATAGAGATACAATAGGCATGCAATAACTCCATTCAAAAGAATTTTCGATCCCCTTAAATTATGAATCATGCAAGTTAAAGGCATAAAATATCGAAGATAGAAATCACATTGAGGTACACTATCCATAACATATACTCTATCATCCCAACACATGCAAGTGTATCCTTTACGCTTCAATTCCAAGTCTTACAAGACATACACTCATCTCAAAAATTTTGAACACACAAGGTTCTCTCGTTTGAAACGCTCGCCTTAAGAGTAAATGTATAAGATATGCGAAACGAGCAATTTCCTTCATAAAAAATCGTTAAATCGTGAGTGTATCGACTTGGCATAGCTTCGTGAAAGAACATTCACAGTTCAAATAACAACTAGAGATTTGACGTGTGAGAAGACTTATACAGTTTCGAGTTAATGACTCATGGAATTCTGGATATGATAGGCCATGAAGAAGAAAAACTGAGAATGGGGAATGAAATGGAACTTCGACACGTGCATTGCGCACTACACATGATGACAAAAAGGCAATCACTTCCAACTCCCACTTTACAACAATATTTAACTTTTCAACTCCTTTCATCAATTTTTTTTACTCCATATAACTTCTTCCACATGATTATAAGCAATGCATTAACTTAGCATTGAATACATTTCAAGATTATGGGTATACGTGCATCGAGATAAAGAAGTAAACATGAACGGCTTGAAAGAAATGAAATGGCCTTAAACTAGAATCCGGAGAACCTCAAGTCAGAACCTCAAGAATGTATAAGATGTCAAGAACTCCACCTATTACTCAACTTGCAAATCAAAAATCAAAAATATCGAAGCTATTCAATCAATGGAGGTTAAACAAAGTTCCTTGAGTAAAAGTAAATCACTCTGAAAAACGATCATTAGGCTCTAAACTCACTAGGCACAATCTCCACTTTAAGGATACACAGGCATGTGAGAGATACATAAGAAGTCAAATAACATGGTAGTGTACAACGATGTAGACCCTCTCTTATGATGGATTTATGACAAAAACTTGCAATTCATCAGAACACAAAGGTGAATCAATTGTTCATCTAAACTTAGTTTAATGCATGACGCAACGTATCTCATCACAAGATTGCAATGATATGAATAGATCGATGGTTCGTCTCAAATAAACCCAACACATCCTTTAACAATTAAGACTAAAATCTATTTAGCTTCGGAATGCGAAAAGTCATAAGCTGTTAAAATAGAACTAGAAATCCGACCTATTTTGGATGAATTCAACTCAAATTGGTTGAATAGAAACCTGCCTCAAAACTCATTAGAATTAGCTGCAATTATAAATCAAACCAAAATACTTGAAACAAAGATTTCATACATCCAATTATCAAAAACTACTATCCAAAAATTAACATACAAAAACAGTTATGTATCCCAAATAAAACAAATACAAAACAAGAGTTTTAGACTGAAAAGTAAACATCTAGACCTAAACACAACAGTCTAAACTCATAAAGATCAGTCATCGCCATCATCGTCACCTCCAGTTGGCAGCTGTCCCCTCATCATCATCGCGAACATCTCCTAGAGGATGGCAGTGTTTCTCTCAACATGGTCCTCAATATTCTTCAACCGACCATCGGTCGAAGTAATGAAGGCGTCCAACTTCTGCCCTTGTTGCTCCACTGCCACTTGCAAACTTGCAATATCAGCCCCAGACATCTGTCCCGATCTTCCTT
>BRYE01000028.1:10553305-10555805 GCA_030159115.1 Actinidia arguta var. hypoleuca | reverse complement strand
GCAACCTCAAAATCTGAGATATGAGTATATGGTTGTTCTGAGTCTAAGCCATGAAACTGGGGCATGGCTTGTAGCATTCCCGGTTTAAGATTGAGTGTGGCTTGATGTGCAGGAATTACTATGGCAGATGTGGGTATTTGCCTGAGAGGGTTCATGTAATCCCTTATGGTACGGATTTGGGCTTCGGCTTCCCCAACGTTACTCCCCCCTTCATTCCCATTGTTCTCGTTTTCTAGAGGAGGTCCCGGTAAATCATTAAGGTTTGCCATTGGTATGGGTCCTAAGTCAACCACTAAGGGGAAATGAGGTAAGTTGGTTGGATTCCTATGAGGAGGTAATGGAGTTAAAGAGCCGGGTGGAAGGTTTCGCAAAGGATCAATTCTGACAAGACGATGTGTGTGATCTCTAAGAAAATAGGTCATACAAATGCAATGCACACATAAATCAAATATAGTCCTTCCGAACCTCTAATCTCCACAGTTATATCAACTTCGTTGCCAACAAAAATATTTAAAAGCAACCCATCCGATCCTCTAATCTCCACATACAAGGCAAAACTACCAATAAGCAATAAGCAATTAGTAAATAGCCTAGCCGCCTCTAGTTCCGCCTCCTATCTACCATATGCCTAGACCCCTAAAAAGTTAAAAACAAATAAAATCCTAATATGCTAACACAAAAAGGATGGAACGAAGTTACCAATGGCCTTAGCCGACAATTCCTCCGCTATTGTAGGTTGATGGTGAAGCAATCCGCTAAAATTTGTATTGACTGAGGTTCGTGTTCAAGCACGCCTCTTGCAATTACTTGTGCGAAGCAAAGCTCCCCGGCAACGGCGCCAAAACTTGAACTCGCGCCAACCGTGTACGCTTGAAAATGATCCCAAGTGAAGGCCGACGGAGTAGTATAACTTGGAGTACGAGGTCGAACCACAAGGAGCAATGTGCACAAGACCGTAAGAACTATCGCACACCTCTCGGTCGCTTACAAAGTCCTAACTGAATGCTTCTAAAATGAAAATGAAAATGAAAAATTCGTTTGTTTTGGGGAAATGGATTGGTTTTCAAAGTAAATGACTTTAACTAGATTTGGTTGAAAATTAATGAGTAAAGTCTCAGGATTGATCGTTCCAACCAATTTCGGATCTCGAAATTCCAAGGGTGAGAAGTTTATAACTCAAATCTGTGGACTATGTCGTGAGTCTCGGATTCAGAAGATTTAACAATTAAAACCAAGTGTTCCTTCGAAACTTCAAGTTCTAGATTAAATCCATTTGTTAGATTCAAAGATAAATACCATTGATCCGTGCAGCGTATATACTGAGTACAGACTCATGTATAAACATTACCAAATATAGTAAACATCGAAGTTTTCGAAGATTTCTAGACCAAAGAAGTTAAGGAACGATAAAATCTAAATATTTGACCTTGAAACCTAATATCTAACCTCCCTTGTTCATCCAAGACATTCAATCGGTCTTTATAATCAATCCCAAGATTTAGAAATTTAGCTACTCATCTTTATTTATGAAAGAAAAACATAAAATTACTTGAAATCAACCCATAAATATTGAAATTACACTAAGAAACAAGAGCAAATTCGAATTTAGTATAAACTAATATGAAAACTTTGAATTAAATACAAGGGAATGTAAAAACTTGTGTTTCAATTAAAATCTAAGTGATTACAACAATGGTTGAAAGGAAACTTACACAAATCCAAGCTATTCTAGTTGAAAAGCATCAAAAACCCTAATTAGTCGCCGCCTCTAAGCTCTAAAATATCTCTGATGTCTTTAAAATTACAATAAATTATTGTATTTATAGGCCTAAGATTGAAACCCTAGAAATTTGCCCGAATTTGGCCCAGGCGTTCGAACGTCAAAACGGGCGTTCGAACGCCAGGCCAAATTTTGCTCACTTTAAACTGCAATTTTGACCATCTTTTAGCTCGATTCATCCAATTTCTATTAGACACAAAGTTGTATATATTGAAGTCCTCTTTCCAATGGTACAAAATTCAGCTCAATCGGACTTTGGAATCAAAAGTTATGGCCAAAATACCAAAACAAGTTTTATTAGAATTCCAAGTTTTGCCTTGGCGTTCGAACGTCAAAACGGGCATTCGAACGCCAGGACAAAACTTGTAATTCTGCTCTCTGGACGTTCGAACGCGTAACAGAGGCGTTCGAACGCCAGACTTTTCCTATTTTCCTATTTTCTTGATTTTGAGGCCCTTCGGAGCCAAAATGACCGATGCACGTTAGACGCAAACATTTGTAACTTGACGAGATCTTTATAACGGTGCAAGAATCAGGTTAATTGGACCTCCGTAACAAAATATGACCCCTTTTTGTGAGATTTTGCATAATGGAATTCCTCGTTTTGTATGTCGGCGGACCCGAATCATCTTTAACGTGCTAATTCTATCTCTTTATCATCAATAACCTGAAAAGACAACTAATTCGGGATTATTCATAATATACAACTAATATAAAGCA
>BRYE01000028.1:10528305-10535805 GCA_030159115.1 Actinidia arguta var. hypoleuca | reverse complement strand
TTAACATAAATCTAGTTCGGGTAAAAACTCATGTTTTGGTAAAAAATCCAAAAAATCATACTTAATACATGATACATAACATACATTAAAATTACATAATTAACATGTATTGTACCTATTTTATATTTGTTGAGTAATTTATATATTAATTAGAAAAATTAGATATTTTAAAATTTTGGGATCGTACAAGTTAGGCAGGACATATGTTATAGAAGTTGTAAATTTTCCTAAGATTACGGTGGACTGGGAGATGCAAACCCATTGAGAAGGTAGACTTATAAAAGGCCACCTCGATTGGATGAGTCGACCTGATTGTCTTGCCTTCTCTGGGGAGTCTCACTTGAACTCCAATAAGGAAACAACACGACTCCCTAAGATGATCTATTTCCCTTCGAGACATAATATTGGTCTTTTTATCTAGTAAGGGTCGGCTATCCCAAGTTGGTTGGGGGTCTTCTATGCTTTGGGTTGTCTCTTCCCTATGGGCTGCAAACCTAACTTGTAATACCCCGAACCCGTTAATTTCCTTTAATTATGTAAATTACGACATGTATGTTAATTAATGTGAGTGACTAGAATTTCAAGGGTCAAAGTGAGTAAATTAGAGTTAGAATATTTTCAAAACCTTAGAATTCAGTCTTCTGCCCAGATTCCTTCTTAGCACTCCAACGCTAAAGCCAAATTCTCTCAGTGTTCGAACACTAATAGCAGAGTTCTAACGCTTACGCTTGTAATGAATTTCATTAATTTTTATGCTCTCAAGACGTTCGAATGTGGCGTTCAAACACTAGCCAATTTCTTCTTGACGTTCATACGCTATAAGGGACGATCAAATGCTATAGCCTATAATAGAGACCACCCTGCTTCACACCTTTGGAGTGTCCGAATGCTAGGGCCAAATTTCTTCTTAGCATTCAAACGGTAAAATTGTCGTTCGAACGGTAATAGTAAGTATTAAAAAAAAAGAAAAAAAAAAAAAGAACAAGGAAGTAAAGATGGAAGAGGGCACATGGGATTGTTTCACACTACACATATACACATGTACGAGCGAGAGAGTAGAAGAGAAAAAAAGGGAAGAAGAAGGAAAGAGAAGAGGAGAAGAAGAGATGAAGAAGTAGAGGAAGAAGAAGAGGAGAGAGAGGGAGAGAGAGAAAGCTTGAAGAGCTCAAACCAAGCTAGGTAAAAATCATGAATTGAGAGCCAAATAGAGTGATTTGGAAATGGGTTTACAAACCCCCCAAATTTTGAGCACTTTGTGATTTTGATCTTTAAATATTAGATCTCCCATGCTATGGTTGTTCTTAAAGGTTGGTTTTGAGTTATTCCTTGAGTTGTGCTTGGTACCTTATGAGCCTTGAAAGGAATTGGGTTGTATTTTGAGAATTTTTGGTAAAGTGTAGTAACTATTTCTGCTGCTGCGAACGGCTAGTGTTCGAATGCCAGACACAACGTTTGAATGGTCACTATTCAAAGCCTAGCGTTCGAACGGTAAATGGGGCATTCGAATGCCAGCTTATTTTTCAGGTCATTTAACCTTTTCCTTTAAGACATGGTAATTGTAACCATAGTATGTTAAAACCTTAACCTACCTAATAAAAGACTTAGGACCATGTTCAAGAGATCTTTACCAAAAGTTAGAGTAATTAAGGTCGGGCCGAGAGTATGTATTAGTTTAATTCGTTTCTTATTGAACATAGTATTGCTATCCCAAATCTTATGTTCTTTTAAATATAAGAACATCGAGTCTAGCACCTAGCCAAGGAAATCGAGGTGAGTAACATGATTCTATGAACAAAATCTATGTATTTTCCAAATGCTTTTGATACGAATTATATTGCATTCAATGCACAAATGGTTATATGTCATGATATAAAAGCCATGTCTTCGAAATGCAATACTAATACTAGTATGTTGTGATACAAAAATCCATGGATAAATGATTTACATGAAAAATAAAGTATGTTCAATGTATAGTGACACTAAGCGTATAACTTAAGTTTTCAAAAATAAATTTCAAGAGACCAATCAGAGGAGCCATAGAAGGAAGTGAAAAAGCAAATCTTAGTTTTACGACCAAGGGCCTATGTTATGTTGTACGAACTAGACCCTATATTATGTAACATTGTTTGACTTTATCACGGTAGTTCAAGTTGGCCATATGATGTATAATTAAAATCAGCCATGATGTGTATGTAAAAGTTAAAACTTAGGTACAACTCTGTATATCTTCCACACTTTATAACTTTTAGAAATTATAATGTTTTCGCAAATTATGTATCATTATAAATGAGTATGCACAGGTGTTCAACAAGCTACATGTATGTTGGCCTTGGCAACTAGGCTCTTGGCCATCACGTGCCTTCGATCCGCATATGTCGGGTTGCAGGATGTGGCAAAGTGGTACTAGAGCAATAGGTTGACACCGTAAGATCAAGTCATATCTATCAGAGTAATAGGTTGACACTGTAAGATCAAGTTATGTATATCAGAGCTATAGGTTGATACCATATGATAGTGTCATGTCTAGATAAAATTATAGGATTTGACTAAGATATGTGCTATGTGATATATGTCCTATACGATATGAATTTCTGCCATTATTATGATAAATGTCTAAATGCTTAACATGTCTGTAGTGAGTCATGCCACCTAGAAGAGGAGATCATAGAGGAACAGTAGAGCTTGAAGGTCGAATTGATCGTATCAAGAGGATCCTAGAAGCACTTGTTCAAGTAGTCCAAGATAATCATAACTACAACAATGCCGGAACACCAGAAGAACCGGTAGTACAAGTGCCAAGAGCAGAAGTGGTGGCTTATAACACCATTAAACAGTTTCAATAGTTAAAGTCCCTAACTTTTCTAGGAACCCCAGATCTCATGGCTACAGAATCTTGGCTCTTGGGAATTGAGAGGGTGTTCAAAGTCCCACCTTGTATCAATGACTAGAAGGTGACCTTTGCCACCTTTACTTTTGAAGGAGCTGCCCTAGTTTGGTGGAGGTTGAAGAAGTCGTTCGAGCCACTATGGTTGTGGCCTAGATTTTTAGAAGTGTTCAATGAAGATTATTTTCCTGAGACAGTTAGAGATCAGAAAACCATATAAGTTTTTAATTTTATGCAAGGAGATATGACAGTGGTAGAGTATAATGTTAAGTTCATGGAATTATGTCGCTATGCCCCACACATTGTGTCGATAGAGTCTCGCTAGGTAAGAAAGTTTGAAGTGGGACTGAGGTGGAACATTCATAACGAAGTAGACATACTACGATTGGTGACGAATCAAGAAGTCCTTTAACGAGAGATAATTATTGAGAGGGCATTGAATGAGATGTCTTATTATTGAGAGAGTAATAAGAAGAGGTCAAGAGAAAACCTAAGCATAGGACAAAATTCAAAATGGCAAAGTTCCAGGTCTTCAAGTAGAAATTCATCAAACCCCCAAGGAAGCATCGGGAACCAAGGAAATAACAGGTCTAATGAAGTACCAACTTTCCCAAATTGTCAGAAGAAGCATTGGGGCAAGTGTTGCATAGGAAGCAAGGATTGTTATTGGTGTGGCCAAGAAAGACATTGAATTAAAGAATGTCTTAAGAAAAATAGAGCATAAAGAACTGGAACGTCAACGTCAGCCTCAGTCTAGCAACCTCCAATTGGAAGGAGGATAATCAACCACGACAAGGCTAAGCTTTTGCCCTTGTATCACGAAATACCCCAGCTACCCCTTCAGTAGTGCCAAGTATACTCCCTAATTGAGGTCAACCTACACGCATCTTTATTGACACTTGTTTTCCCACTGTCCTTAGAAGATATTCTTGTTGTTCAAGATTTTCCCGATGTCTTTCCCAATGAACTACCTGGTTCCTTGGTGAATTGAGAATTGAATAAAGTCACCATTAAGAACAAATATCCATTGTCGAGCGTAAATGAATTATTTTATCAACTTCAGGACGCAAAGTATTTTGTAAGAACTTAGACCAAAATTATATACTAATTTTGAAGGAGAATTTAGAGACGAGCTTACAAATCAAATTTAGAGTTGATGACAAAAGTGTCAAAGATATTCTTCGTATTTATTCTAGAGATATAAATCATTCATCCCACAAAGGGTTTCAAGGTTATATATATATATATATATATATATATATATATATATATATATATATATATATATTTCCTATTGAAAGTAAGTTTTTCGATATGTTTAAAAGCTAGTTGGATATATGATTTTGCTAAAGACAATGAACATATAAGGACTAAAAATCAGGATGAATTATGGTGTTGAGAATTCTTGTTGCATTTGGAAGTGAAACAAAAGTGTTATATGCCTCACAATATAGTTATTGTTTTAGTTTTTATGAAATGTTTTATTAGTGAAAGACTATGTTTAGTTAGAATTATATTTTCTGGAGTTGATTTGGATTCCTTAGAGGATTGTTGATCTGAATGGAATGAATCATGACTTATGATTTAGAAATATTAAACTTTGAGCTACTAACACTGATCGTAAAAATATTGTTATTGAATCATGACTTAGTATACCGATACACGATATCTTATTCAGATGCTAGTTGGAGAACTAAATTGAATAGATGAGTTTGATACTTAATGTCCCTGGTGATAGAGTGAGTGTATCGAAGAGTTACAAATTATTCGTCTAAGACTTTTAACGAAAGAATATTATCGGAGTGGCGTAGCGAAAGCATGGTGTACTATTGTCTTATTAGCAATTTGAATTTTGTAGATGAACAGATACTTCTTATAGTTGGTGTTGTGGTCTTATGGTCTATTCAATAACAATATTTTTACGGTCGGTGTCTAACACGAATTATAGTCGAAACATTTGGAATGTGTAATATGTTTAGAGGACATGGATAACTTAAATATCTAGTTAGGAGTATTGAACCACTGAATATAATTTATCAGGGGATGATCGAGATGACCTAGAATCGTAGACTAAAGACTAGGGTATGATCCTAGTTGCTAGAATTGAGACAAAATCTTAGATAAATTGTGAAGTTGCAATGTACCTTAGGAATTGATAAAGGTAGATTGGGAGCCCTAGTCAAAAATCTCATTATGTCATTTAGTAACTGTGATTATGAAGTGATTGTGGAGGCTCATAATTAGATACGATAAATGTTTACTTGATGTTGTGAGCACAAAATTTGTTTCTTACGGACAAATTTGAACTACATAGATTCAAAAATTCTAGCAAAAGTGTGTGAGAAATATTCGAAGTTTTTAATGTAAACCTTAATTGATATGATCATTGGTTGAATACGAAGTATGGATAGTGTAAACTCTTTACGTTCAAGAATAAAATTCTTTGGGTATGAACTACAAATTATTATCTTGCTACCACGTTGAATTAGTTGAACTACTAAGCTAGATCGAGTTGAACCATGAACGTAGTAACCAATTTGAATAACGACTTGTGTAACGTTTGAGGACAAACTTTGTTCAAGGGGAGGAGGATGTAACACCCCGAATCAATTAATTTTCTTTAATTATATAAATTATGACGTGCTTGTTAATTAATGTGAGTGACTAAAAGTTCAAGAGTCAAAATGAGTAAATTAGAGTTAGAATATTTTCAAAATCTTAGAATTCATTTTTTGCCCAGAATCCTTCTTAGCGTTCAAACGCTAGTATTGGCATTCAAACACTGAAGCCAAATTCTCTCAGCGTCGAAACATTAATAGAAGAGATCGAACACTTACATTTGTAATGAGATTCATCAATTTTTATGCTTTCACGACGTTTGAACGTGGCATTCGAACGCTAGCCAATTTCTCCTTGGCATTCGAATGCTACAACTTGTAATAGAGACCACCCAGCTTCACACCTTCAGAGTGATCGAACGCAGCATTTGAAAGCTAGGGCCGACTTTCTTCTTAGCGTTCGAACGATAATATTGGCGTTCGAACGGTAATAGTAAGTATAAAACAAAAAGAAAAGAAAGAGGAACAAGGAAGTAAAGATGGGAGAGGGCACATGTGATTATTTTCCATGTGTGCCTTAGATATATACACTCATACACCACACACTCCACATACACGTACGAGAGAGAGAAGAAGAAGAGAAGAAAAGGGGAAAAAAAGGAAAGAGAAGAAGAAAGGAAGAAGTAAAGGAAGAAGAAAAAGAGGAGAGAGAGAAAAAAATATTGGAGAGCTCAAACCAAGCTAGGTGGAGCCATTTTTGAGCTTGGAGTTGGTAAGTCAAGCCCTAATTTAGAAATCATGAATTGAGAGCCAAATAGGGTGATTTGGAAGTGGGTTTACAAAACCCCCAAATTTTGAGCATTTTTGTGATTTTGATCTTTAAATCTTAGATCTACTATGATAGGGTTGTTCTTAATGGTTGATTTTGAGTTATTGTAGTTCCCTTGAGTTGTGCTTGGTACCCTAAGAGCCTTGAATGGAGTTGGATTGTATTTTGAGAATTTTTGGTAAAGTGTAGTAACTATTTTTGCTACTACAAACAACTAGCATTTGAATGCCAGATCCAGTATTCGAACGGTAAATGGGGCGTTCGAATGCCAACTTATTTTTCAAGTCATTTAACTTTTTCTTTAAGACATGGTCATTGTAATTACAGTATGTTAAAACCTTGACCTACCTAATAAAAGACTTAGGCCCATGTTCAAGAGATCTAACCTAAAGCGAGAGTACTTAAGGTCGGGACGAGAGTTTATATTAGTTTGATTCGTTTCTTATCGAACATAGTATTGATATCCCAAACCGTATGTTCTTTTAAATGAAAGAACGTCGAGTTTAGCACCTAGTCAAGGAAATCGAGGTGAGTAACATGATACCATGAACAAAATCTATGTATTTTTCAAATACATTTGATACGAATTATATTGCGTTCAATGTTTTTCGTGCGTTCAATGCACAAATGGTTATATGTCATGATATAAAAACCATGTCTTCGAAATGAAATACTAATACTAGTATGTTGTGATACGAAAATCCATGGATAAATGATTTACATGAAAAATAAAGTATGTTCAATATATAGTGACATTCTGGGTCTTCTAACGGCAAGATCTTAACCTAGTCGCCAGTCCTATGATAGGGAACATGAAATAAACTACCGATAGTCCTACGAAAGGGTACAGGAAATAAACTATCTACGTTGGGAGACATCCCTGTCCTAAAGAACCCCAGCATAACCTATATGGTTAGTATGTGTGCCAAAAAGGGTACTATGCCGAGTTGTTGCACGTTTTAGTACGTACAGATTTAAAGTTCAAGCTATGACATGTTTATGACTATGAAATGTTCAAGCTATACTACGTTTACATGAGTTTCAAGTTTATGAAAGTTTTAAGTTTTCAAAAAAAGCTATGCCATATTTACATGACTTATTTGAAGCAAGATATGTATGTTATGCTATGATCCATGGTATTTTCACGTTTATGCATTTAGTGTTATTCACTAAGTGTATAGCTTACGTTTTCGAAAATAATTTTCAAGAGACCAATCAGAGGAGCCATA
>BRYE01000028.1:10508305-10525805 GCA_030159115.1 Actinidia arguta var. hypoleuca | reverse complement strand
GTCTAAAGATGTGTTTATGAAATCAATATTGATTTTTTTTTATATAGTATTAAACACTTGGAATGCAAGTGATCTAAGCATTAGTTCTATCAAGTGAAATTGATAACAATTAATCAAAGATGTGTACAATTTTAAGTTTCGATCTTTAAAACTACTATTAATTTTTCATAAACAAACATTTAAAATTATTTTAGAAGAGAGAAGAAATTAGTTCATCGAAGGGTTGGAAGAAGACGTCGTCCTTGAACCGAGCCTAAAGATTTAGCCTTTCATAGGTATGGAAAACTTAATCTTTAATGCCAAATAAACAAATAAAAATAAAAGAACTTAATATAAAATTAAAGAAAATCAAATTTAACCCAACTATTCAGGCGGAACAATATAAAATATAAACATAAAACTACTTGAAATAAAAAAAACTTACAAACTTTAATTGAAAATATACACTTCAAAAATTACAGAATTAAAACTTTAACTATTCTAATCTAAGCTAATCTAATATACAACTAAAATTGAAAGTGTTTGAACTAAAACTAAACAAAACTAAAAGTACCAGAGTTAAAAAGAAAAAAACATCAGAACTAAAACTAACTTAAAAACTTGAGAACAAACTAAATCTCTCTTCTCCTATATGTAGAGAAATATAAAGATATTTATATATATATATATATATATATATATACACTGACAGAGGGAGGGAGTCGGCCCAGAGAGAGAAAGGGGAAGTCTGCTTTTGTTGACTTTTCTTGGCTGCCTTGTGTATGTAATCAAGACATAAACTAATTTTGTTTTAAAGTTATAAGTATCATCATTTGGTTCTTGGGGAACGAATGGACTTGGTTCCATTCTCAGCATTTTTGGCATTGATCATCGCCCGACAGGTCGGACAAATGCTGGATCAATTGGGGTTAAGACAGTTTGGCTGATTTTTCCTCTTAAATGCTTTTTTTATTCTGAAAAACCTTTTAAAACCTATTCGCATAAAATAACAATTAAGTTAAACAAGATGCGAAATGATGCTAAATTGTGAGGGAATTTGACCAATAATTTATAATAATTTGTGCCAATCAGTGAGCTTTCCGGCCTAGATGCTTTGGCCAGTGCTGCAGTGTTAGGAGCCGATGTGGGCGACACGGGCGATCCATCAGAGGGAGACACAACCAGACATCCCCGGCATCGACCTGGCTGCACTTGCATCGTGTGCATTCAGCCTCCAAGCGGAAAAGGGCAGGCACAAGGTCACTGCATCTGCAACCTGTGCTTGACCGTGAAAAGTCGCTTCAAAACCCTAAAATTGCGAAGGAAGAAACTGCAGGCAGGGCGTGAAGCCGAAATCACCAAAGGAAAGCAGCAGATACCCCCAAACTCCCAAGGACGGATCAAAAATGAATGGCGGTACATCTGGAAATGCGTCGCCGTATCCGAATCCATCGGAAGATGAGAGAAGTAAGAATAAAGTTCCAAAGGACGTTGCCAAGTCTAGCATGGTACAATTAGACTTGAATTTTCATCCCAAATGCGATGATGACTTCTTGGTGGAGGCAGTGGGTTTGAGGATGACGAGCCTCGTTCATGCAGCGAGTCGTCCCTTGTACATGTATTTGATCCCCTGCTTGCTGTCACAAGCCGCGAGTGAGAGTGATGGCGGCTCGGTTAATGAAGTGTGTATTACATCTTTAGTTGGTGAGCTGGATGAGAATGAGTTAATGACGGGTAATTGAGCTTCAATTTAGACTATTTTAATTTTCTTTATAATGTTTTGTTCCTTTTAAATTATAATTGGGTCTGTTATAATTGGACCTTTTTGAATTACAGATGTGCCTGTTATATTTTTCCATAACTAATGTTATACATCTTCACATCAATGGATGCCTCCTTCTATTGGTTCTTTGGTCAGCTGTTCAGACAGTGTGTGAAAGCCAATTATAATGGCTCAGGACCTTAACATAGACTAGGAACTGTTCATTTTAACATTTGTGCTCAGTTGCTTCCGAAGAATATTGAGATGTGTTAGTGTAGTTCTTACATACTGTTTATTGGGACTTCAATATATATATATTATTCTATTTGATTGATATTAATCCTTCTGTAGTTGATTGTGAACAATTTCTTTGCAGGGTGGTATGCTATTTATTTTTCTTGCTAGGTAACAACGTCGTCAGAATAGGGAAACGAATATTTGTAGAGATTGAACTTTTAGTGGTGAGCAGTGGGCATGCCAGGAAAAGCCATGATCGCAGTTGGCAGTGGTGATATTTGGAGCTTGGACTTTGGAGGGGTTCGTAGTGTTGGGTGGCAGACTATAACAAACTATTCTAATTGTTTTTTAAATAACGAAACCATTCTAATTTTTAGTTGGGTCAGGTTAAGACTTGTTTGATTTGATCTATTTGAGAATAGTACTTTAAGATGAATTAAATGAGTCATGACCCAAGTCAAAAATACGTCATGATTTTGGTGGAGACTGATGGGCATAGTTAAAAGTCGAGCAATTCGTGTTGGACGGCTTGAATTTTCCCCCTAAACTCAAACGTTAAAATGAGTTTCATGGCTAAAATTGCTTACCTTTAGTTGAAAGTGATGGATGAGTTTTTGGATTGTAACTGTAAGCGTGATTGACGTGGGGGATTCGAATCATAGGAATTCGCGTGTTGTTTCTTCCGGGTTATTTTCCACCTTCATTGCCTTGCTTGGGGATTGGTTTGGCCGATTGCTTTCCTCGTTGGTACCGCATGACGCAAGCATTCGACCGGGGCCGAGTGATGTGGATTTGGTTTATCCTCCTCTCCTCATCCTTCATGAGCCAATGGTTGTGGTACCGCCAATGAAGGCTGATTCATTCCAATTGCTATCAATTAACATTAACGCATAGTCATGGTGGATGATGTGGATAGACTAAAATATTTGAGCCACATAAAACCAACCCCACTAGTTACTACCTACACGACCTAGAGCATTGCATAAGAAAAAGGGTGAGACAAATTAATTACATAAAAAGGGGTAAATTTCATCTCTCTTCCTCGTTATCCGTTCTGACTCTACTCAACTAGAGTAATATAAATTTTATTTATTATATTTTGTATTGTATATTAATATTAAACCTCAGATATATGCGGATATAAACAACTAAGTTTATTTTTATTAAGTGAGAGTTATTCATTGTTTATTATGTTAGCTTTTCTCTTTTTACATTTATAAGTAAATAATTTTTTAGTAGATGAGGAAAAAATAAAAGGAAAAGGGTAATGGATGAGGATGAGGATGAGGATGAGGATAGGAATGGGGTGGTCAATTTAATGCCTACCGGGGATTAGGATTGAGATAGGAATGTCTATTGATAGCGGGGATGGAGATGAAATTTGACATATCTTCCCAAAATTTGCTTTATTGCCATCCCTAAAGCACACGTGGTCCATTTTAGAGGGTAATAACACTTCCATTGGTCCATATAATTTGATCAAAATTTTACTTTGGTCCCTAAAAATTGTTATACGAGTTTTTGCTTGCTTTTTGTTTCTATCTAAAATGGTAACAAGTGTTGATGGAAGAACTATATCAAAATCAAATTGAAATTGTAAAGTTTTAATTATTCAAATTAGAACTATAGGAATCAAAGTGATTTGAGCGATTTTAAAAATTAAAAATAAACGATTTTTGGTTCGATGACTATTTCAAAAATTAAAAATCAAATAAAACCGAAATCAAAACCAACCTATTAAAATGTGTTGCTACTACTAAACCAACCTATTAATATATACTACTAATATGTGTTGCTACTTGCCTATTTCTTGTTAAATTTTAAATTTATTTTTCACATTTTAAAGTCACCATTAATATAATATTAAGGTATGCACAAACATTTTACTTTAGCATTTTGAAAATTTCAGAAAAGTGGTGAACAACACCAATTACATATATAATAACTTGCACCCATCATACAATTAACTTGCACCAATTACATTTATAAACTCTTGCTCCGCCCCCTCACTAATTGCACATTCTATAGACAAGTCACTTATGTTAGCCCCATTGGGGTTTGGGGTAAGTTTTTTTGAGTTTTTTAGCTGTTTTGGTTTATGAGATTTTTTATCTTTAGCGATATTTTTTATCGTTTAATAAAAAATTATACTTTTCTAATTCTTCTCGATGTGAGGAGTCTGAAAATATAAAGATTTTTATCTTATTTTAAAAAAGGTTCATAAAATCGAAGAAAATCATTTTTATCCACAATAAACTTTCTAAAAGTATTTTTTTCATCTTCAGTGAAATTTTTTCCAACTTTGATAAAAATATTTATACTATCAAGATGAGCCAAAAAAATATTAAATTTTGATCAAACGATGAAAAAACTGATCTCAAGACGAAAAACTTTAAACCCAAAACAGATAAGATAACCCAAAAAACTTATCCAAAAAGAGCTTTATGTATTTGGTTACCGATATCATTTATTTGTGCATGGTGCAAGTTTTGGTATAAGATAATATTAAATTTTTATAAAATGTTTTATAATAAATACGGAGTAATTAATATAATTAGATTTATAATGGAATAATGAATAAATTGAGTACTAGTGAAGAGAGGGAGAGGTGAATACTGGAAGGAGAGAGAGAGAGAGAGAGTCGGTTGTAATGGCTGACATGGTGAAAACGTGGGCCTTTTGAGTTTTGGCTGGAAAAACCCTCGGTTGGTATGGAGGGGCAAAATTGTCGTTTCAAGTCAAATATTTCATGAAGTTGATATTAAACTATTTCCACCGTCTGCCAGCAAAAATTATGTGTTGGACCTCTGTTTTGAGAACAATCCTTTAGGACACCATTGTCCATATCATTTACACAATTTTCTATTTAACAAATGTGTTTCCAAATATCACCCAAATTTTAACGAGTACATGTCACTCAAACCCGTCAAACTTGCCGAGTTAAATACACCGAAAAAATAACCAACTCCTCATTGTAAAGGTTGGCCGGTCGGTTGCAAACATGAATAATACCATCTAAATAAGTACAGAATATCACAAATTGATTACAGAAAAATATTACATTTATAAATTTATAGAGATAGGATTGATTGAATGTCTCTCTTATAATTATCCTAGTCTAATATTTAGATATAAATACAATATTTAAATATTCAATATTTATCTTTAATATTCTTCCTAGAGATGAGCACTGATCACGAAGAAATATTCATCCTGATTTTTTTCATTCTCTCTTTTTTAAAACACCCAAACTTAAATATATCTTCTCTAAAAACAAATTTATTGTCAATTAATTTAGGTTGACACTTCAATCCAATTAATTTTTTATGTGTGATTATGCCTCTACCCAATTCACTATCTCTTGTCTCACCCATCTCTTTGCACTTCCATGTGCATCCGGATCATTATTTCGTGATCTCCTCGTGAATCCGAGTTGTATCTGTTGAGAATGTTAAACTAATTGTAGATCTTTACTTAAGCTACTCAAACTTAATATATCTTATTTAGGAGCGACTTTACTTGGTGTCAATTTGTTTTTAAGTTAAACACCTCATTTTTTTGTGTTTGGATGGTTCTCACATGAGAAAACCTAAACACCCACCATTTTTTTAAATTAAACGTGCAACTCTACTCTTCACAAATTTCACAAACATGAGAAACATTTTTCTTTTTCCAAAACGTGAGACTCTCCTCACTCTTCAAAAAAAAGGCGATCTTAAGCCGTTTCAAACACGGAAGGAAGGGGATTCGTACCTTTCGGACGGACGTTGCCACCTCGCAATCTTTTCTCCACCACAAATTTGTTGCGTGAGAAAGTGGTCTTTTAGAAATAACTAATTATGTTATTACACCTAAAAATTTATGTAATTCTAATTTGATCCAAACACTTATACTAGTGCACCATTCAGCTTCTTTTTTTTTTATATAGATTTTTTAGCTGCTTTAATTTTTGAGTTTTTTTTCTTTAGTGATTTTTTTCACCGTTGATAAAAAAAACTATATCTTTTCAATTTCTTTTGCTGAGAAAAGTTTGAAAATGTAAAATTTTTATCTAATTTAAAAAAATATAAAAACAAAAATAAATTAATTTTACGCAATAAATTAACTATTTTTTTAGTGGGCTTTTTCCAACTTTGGACAAAAATCTTACATTTTCATATTCTTGTCACAATCATCCAGGACAAAAATATACGTGCGACTCGATTCTTTTACGAGTACTCCTTTTGTTCTATATTGAAGTTTTTTTTTTTTGAAAGTCTAATAATTTAAGGAAATATAATTATTGTGTTTAATTTTTACTAACTTTTTAATTTTACCCCTATAATTATTATGTTTTGTCTTTTTATTTTGGCTTAATTTTACAAACACCTCCTATACTATCGTCTTTTATCACTTTCATCCTCTCATCTAAAAAATGAGTCATTTTGACCCCTTTAACTATTTAATTGTATTATTTACACCCCTTCTATTATTAATCTGTTTGAAATAGTGATGAAAATCAATCACGTGTTGTCCATATACTCAAATTAAATGTTCTTATATCTAAAATATAATTATTTTTTGTAAAAAATAAGTCAATACTCCATATACAGGCTTATTCAGCCATTATGAGAATAAATTTAACCCTTCTTAATAAGCCTTTTATTTTATACATAAGAGCATTTACTTTATGTACATGGACAACACGCGATCGATTTTTATCACTATTTTAAATATATTAGTAATGGAAGATGTATAAGTGATACGATTAAATAGCTAAGGGGGGTCAATATGATTCATTTTTTAGATGAGGGGGTGAAAGTGATAAAAAGCAATAGTTTATGGGGTGTTTATGAAATTAAGCCTTTTATCTTAGTTGGAATGTTAGTTAAACAATATATAAAAGAAAAGATAAAAAAAAATTATGTATTTTTTGTTGAATTTTTAACTTGAACATATATTTTGGAATACACTAAAATGAAATAATCAACATGAATGGAAGGAGTATAGCAAGCATTGGGGACCAAAAATATGTGTGACCTATCGTTTGTAAATATCGAAAACATCAGGGGCAAATATCAAGAAGAATCCTAATAGGCGAGACGCTGTACTCATTGATGTACTAGATAGAGACAGTCATACTTGTAAAAATTGGGATACCTACCTTTCGAATGGCAAATTTCAACGAAGAGGCTAACGAGGTACAACTAAGGCTCAACTTAAATCTTCTAGACGAGAAAAGCGAACGTGCCTAAGTTCGCCAAGCTATCTACAATCACTGGGTCGCCAAATACGTCAATAGGAGAGTCAAGCACAGGTCATTTCAACCTGACGACCTCGTCTTAAGGGAAGTCACATTGGTGACCAAAGAGCCCAAGTCTGGAAAGCTAGGCTTGACATGGGAAGGTCCGTACAAGGTTATTAAGATCACCAGATCAGGGACCTATTGATTGGAAGACATGGATGGGAAATAACTTCCTAATGCATGGAATATCGAGCACTTCAAGAAATACTACCAATGGCCCTTTGGTTGCTCTTGTTATGGTCGACTAAAACTCCATTTGTCGCTAATGTTATTCTCCATTTAATTGTTGTTGCCTATTTGTTGTTTTCTCTTACCGGTTTTTGCAAGTTAATGAGATCGTTAATTTCACAAGATACATCTCGCTAAATTATTTGTTCGCCATTTCACCATTTACATGTTATCGCCTATTTATTAGTTAATGACATTGCCAAATTATATTTTTATCGCCACAATCACTTGTCATTCGCCAACAAAGTCAAAAGACGAGATGAAAAGAAGTTTTTATTAATAGCCCAAAAGTTGTTACAAAGAAAAGAAATGAAAATACATCAAAGGAAAACAAAAAAAAGAGTCTATTTTCACTCAAAATCGTCCACCTCTTTCTCGCCTAGAGAGTTTTGATTCACCAAGGATGGATCCTCTGCCAAAATAGCATCGCTATCCACCTCGCCCTCATCGACTTCCTCCGCCAAGTCGGGGTCAATTTTCATGTCATCAATGTCGTGGTCGAAAAAATAGAGTTTGATTTGCTTCTTACACAAGTCATACCCCTCGCCATAAAACTTGGACGCTTCCAAAGTCAAAGCTTCACTATACACCGCCTCGATCACGCCCTTCTCTTTCTCCACCAACTCGACTATATTTTTCTCTAAATCCCCTTTGGTAAGGTCAAAGCTTTCCATCTCCCTCCTTTTGTCCTCCGTGAGCTCCTGCACCCTCTTCTCATAAGTCAGAGCTTCCCTCTAGGCTTGGGCAACATCGCCCTTTAGGGACAAGATGGCAACTTTTTGGGACACCACCTCTTCTCGCATTTTCCTAACTCACCCGACCAGGGAGGAACCCAAAACAAGCGCCTACAAAAGAGCAATTTGAGTCAGAACATTAAAACCAGAGGAAATAAAGGGAAGTAAATATATTCGAATTTACTAACCTAAGCATTCAAATGGTAAAACTGAGCGACGACTTCGTCCAACTCCATTTTGTTCACCATCTCCATGTCGGTAGGAAGGTGGGAGGACTGATCCAATTTAATCACCACGGATGGGTCCTTGATAGCCGAGGCTCCAAATCCTGCTCCCTCACCACGAACTAGGCGATTTGATGTAGTCATCGGCTAAGAAAGGACTACTCCTTAGGTTGTAGCCATCGTGGGGAAAGAGATACCAAACTTCTTGGAGGGCGACTTCTTCTTAAGGGAAGTCAAGGAGGCATCACAGATTCCTTTCACCTTCTTCAATGATCTTTTTGTCTCCATGAACCCCCTTATCCCCGGAAGGGATCCTCATCTCCGTGACAGGTGTTGGTAGAGTGGCCTTTGCCGCCTAGGCCAAATTGACGAGCTTCTTTACATTGACTTTCTTTGACATTGCAAAAAAAAAAGGAGAGATGATTAGGTAACAAATAAACATAAGAGTGAGGTAAAGATAAAGGATGATACCATCCGATCTTAGCTTGGGGGTGGGGGAGTCAGGAATCCGACCAAATCTTGGAGCCATGGCTACTAGAGCTACTCGAGACCTACTCGATGTAATACCCTGAACCCATAAATTCCTTTATTCATGTCTTAATGTACAAAATTTAATTCTATTAGGACCAAATTATAAGTATTTTATGGTCAAAGTGGTCAAAAGTGACCAACATAGATGAAATGACCAATTAGGAGGAAGGTTGTAACAAGAAAATGATGGAGGTGGGCACATGGGATTGAATCCCATGTGTTACTTTCAAGCACCAAGCCAAACACACACACACAAAATTCGTAGAGAGAGAGAGAGAGAGAGATAGAGGAAAGAAAGGAAGAAGAAGGAAGGAAGAGAAGGAGAAACTTGGAGAGAGAGTCAAATTCCAAGCCTAAAGAAGCCATTGAAAGCTCTACCAAGCTTGAGGAGGTGAGAAAAATCTATTTTTATGTATATGTATAAGTTGAAGAAATTGGGTTATGCCTTAGATGCCTTTAGTAAGTCCAAAGTTGTGTTTAGAGGACTCCCTTAAGTCCCAATTGAAGCTCAATTCAAAGGAATTGAATGCTAACACAAGAATCCCAAATTATTAAGTGTTAGGGTTCTTGAGACTTTGACCTTAGATCTACCATGTTAGGGTTAGTTTTAAGGTTTGATTTTGAGTTATTGTTGTCTCTTGAGTGTGTAGTTGAGCCATAAAAACTTTGGTGAAGCTTTGGGTTAAGATTGGATAAGTTTTTGGCAAGTTTTCATGCCATTTCTGCTGCTCCGTGCGGCTGGCGTTCGAACGCCTCTGTGGGACGTTCGAACGTCCAGAGAGTTAGCATTTCTCGGGTTGCTGGGCGTTCGAATGCCAGACTCAGCGTTCGAACGCCAGACCATTTTCAGCCCAGACACTGTTTTGTAAAACGGGCATAACTTTCTCTAGAAAATTCGGATTGAGACACCGTTTGAAGCGTTGGAAAATAGACTCGTAGACCTTTATAACGACATAAATTTTAAAATTTAATTCCATATATATTATGAGATATTGAAGTTTAAAGTCAACCTAAGATTTTCCACCAACACAGTTTTTTTAGAAATTTAGTTTTTATTCCATTGGGCATAACTTCTTCATTTGAGATGCGTTTCAAACTCATGGCCTACCAAATTGAAGGTCATTAAGTCTATTTTCAAATGATATTGACCTAGGATGTATATTTATTGTCATGAGATAAATGAGATGCGATGAAGGAACTATAGCCAAGTGTTGTTTTTGGCCATTAATAGTCAACCTAGGATCCTTGAACCTATTCCTAGGAGTGTCGCCCTAGGGCGTAGGTTATCCTTGAGCAGGGTACCTTTAGTCAAGTCGAGAGTTGTTATATTAGTTTTAAACCTTCTTAATCATAGTATTGACAATTTGTATCGTATGTCCTATATGTGTAGGAACGCCAAGTATAGCACTTAGCCAAGGAAACCAAGGTGAGTAACACGATGCCATGGACAAAACCTATGTATCTTCAAAAGTGTTTTCAATACGTATTATGTTATATGTAACCATTTTTCCATGCTTTCAATGCATCAATGATTATGTTCTAAATATGAATGCCATGCCTTTCAAAGTATGCAATGTTACTATGCTATGTATTGAAATCCATGGATGCATGATTTACAAGAAAAACTAAGTATGTTCAAGATAAGCAAGTATAGTGACACTCGGGGTCCCCCGTGGTGGGACTTTAATCTAGCCTAAGGTCCTAAGGTAGATGGGGGACATAAAATAAGTTTCATCTACACAGTGAGATATCTCTGGCCAAAAGAGCCACCCGACCTATATGGTCATCCAGTTCAGCCGAGTTGTCATAGTTTCAGTATATGATATGTACGAGTACAAAAGCAAGTATGCCAAGATTCTGTGAGCTTCAAGTTTATGAAAGTTTATGTTTTCAGAAAAGATATGTATGCTCACATGTTTAAGTTAAATGATATAAGTATGTTATGAATTAATCCATGGTATTTTATGTTCATGCATCTGTTGTTATTCACTAAGCTTTTAGCTTACATTTTCGAAAACCTTTTCAGGAGACCAGTCCGAGGAGCAGTAAGAAGAAGATAGCAAGTAGACTTTAGTTTTGTGGCCAATGGCCTTATGTTGTTTTATAAGGGCCATGTCATGCACAACTTAACTTGGCCATGTGATGTATGTAGAAAGTTTAAAACTTAGGCACAGCTCTGTATACAGTGTGCGCACTCTACTTTATTATTTCAGTATTATGACGCTTCCGTAAAGAAAAAGAAAAATTTATACCAATTTGAATGAGTATGCAAAGGTTAAAGATAAGTAGGCCTTGGTGGCAAGCCGCCGGCCGGTGACGTACCGTCGATCCGCATAGACCGGGTTGCGGGGCGTTACACTCGATGAAAGATGGGGCCCGTCGTTTATCCCCGCTTATTTACATTAACAAATCATCAGGAAGGGAATATAAAACTCTCTTTTCTTCCCATTAATGGTTCCTACATATTCCACTGAAGAATCACCTCAAGATTGGCGAGACTCACCTTCATCAACACCGAACTAGTGCATGTCGCCAACCTCGTCATCCCTCTCCTCGTTATCCCCTTGCTATGCTCCATCTACTACAGGGAAGGGGGAAAACTAACAAAACACTCTAGAGTCGAGTACACTCTTAATCGAATAACTGCCCTCATTCAACTGTTCAAAGAAACCTTTCAACTTCCTCCTCTCGTGTTTGGCCAAGGACGGAACCTTATTGCACCTACGAGCTGAGAATAAACCCAAAGTAAGGAATTATGGATGAGGTCAGAATAAAGAAAAAGGACAATCACTGACTTAGGATGCTCCATAACCTCATAACCCTGAACTCTCGAGATTCTCTAGGGGCAAACTGTAATACTCTGGCCCTTAATTATTTTTACCTTAATATAGTAAGAAAACATATATAAATACATCTGTAGAATTTTAGTAATTTTTTGGAATTTTTACAACAATAAGATTTTTACCCAAAAAGATTTTCTGAAAAAAGTATAATGAAAAGCTGGACACATGTCCCACTTTAGGACACATGTCAACCATGCATGGAGAAAGCATGTGGAGCCATTAGGTCCGCATGATGGTGGTGACTCACAACCAAACCCACCAACTATGTCTGAGAAGTTGGACTTCTTGTCTTGCAAAGAAGAGAGAGACAGAGAGAGAGAGAGAGAGAGAGAAGGTAAAAATGGAAAATAGAGAGAGAGCAAAAATCTTCTCCATTTCAAGTAAATTCTTTTTCGAGTCTCTTAGTTTTTTTAATTATTTTCTACTTTGGAAAGTACGTAATCATTTAATCTAAGAGTAATATACTCTATAATTGAAGAAAGCTTAAAATATGTTGAAAACATGGCACGTATATGCCATTTTAGGACTAAAATCTAAATAGAGACTATGTTCTGTTTATGCCACCAAATCCGTAGGTATTTTAGGTTTAAATCCTTCATATGACAATCTTTTCATCCGATTCAAGTTGCATAGAATAGCTACCTCAATTTCCTATAGCTTTGCTTTAATGTGTATTTTCCAATTTAGAGTTCAATTTTCCCAAAAATAGGCTTGGAATTCAAGTCAGAAAAACCAAAATTTCTATTTTCCCAATTTGACCAATTCAGGTTAGAGCTCGATCGGATGAGAATATATGTTTGAGCCACTATTTGCTCTGGATCGGTCAAATTCTTTCCTTAATCGGTAGAAGATTACCTAGTTAAGCCACTATTTATTCTGGATCGGTTAAACTTTTCTCTCGAGCGGTTGAACCTTTCTCAATCAGTTGAACTTTTTTTTTAACAGCTTTTAACCAATTGAACCTCCATTGTTGGCCTAGGTCTCTGTCATCACACTTATTTACGTTAAAAATCTTTAAGTAAAAGTCATAAACCTTACATTTTCTTTTTTCTTACTTTAAGTTTATAATATAAATAAGAAAATACTCCACATTTAGATTCAATAAAAAATATAATTTTTATTAAATCAAAAAGTAAAATTTCAATTTTAGTATAAAAATGATTTTTGACAGTTATTTTAAAAATGATTCTTCTTGCTATTGAGGGTATACCTTGTAATAAAAATATCATAAAATCAATTTTTACTATTTATAAAGAATAAAGAATAATTATCGAGAAAAATAGTTTGAAAAAAATAATATTTTAAAAATTTATTTTTCACACTTAAACAAATTTTATCTAGAAACAATTTTTTCAGAAAATTTTGTCGTGTAAACCCATTTTGTCAAATAATAATTATATTAAATAAATAATATGTACAAGGAAACAAATAAGGCAAGATTCTAAATTTTGAATTACTAATTATAGAACCATAACTCGAGGGATTGTAGATTACATGTACACACAAGAAGAAGAAGTGAGATACGTTCTCAGTAAGTCTTGTTATATTATACTTACTTAAAAATAAAAGTTTTATGAACAAAGCATGTATGATTTGGTTTATTAAACATGATGATAGTTTATAGTTAAATACATGCTATGTTTCAAATGTGCTATGAATTATGAAAAATGATTACTTTAGAAGAGTATGTTTTGGATGACACATGGTACGAATGGTACCCCGACCTCTAGGGGAAAATAATATCGCCAGAGCTGATGTGATAAGGTGGATCATAGCTAGATGATCATGGGTGATATCATGTCATATATTATATTTTTTTTGCTTCCTAAGTACTAGTGATCGTTGAACGAGTAAATGTGTTGCAAGTGTAAATCAAATATGGTTTTGAAGTCTTGATATAAGATCAAGAGTAATTGGCCTAGTTGAGCCAATGATTTTGATAAAAAAAATTGACAAAAGTAAAGTTATTTCATGTTGAAATGAATTTATGACATATAATTTCATGGGCACTAGTATTTTTTTATATAACTTGACTCACACTAGCCTAGTGCTTAAAACGTAATTGTACATAAATATTTCAGGTAATGAGAACAAAGTGAAACATGATTGAAGGTTGATGACCTTAGTTGATTTTTGATGGCCTATGTCATGTACTTAGTATAAAGATGTTTAGTTTTTGAACTATATAATTTTGTTAACAGTTGTGCCATACATTGTGACTAAAACCATAGTTGTAAATATTTATATTCAAGAGGAATTTAATGATATTTGTATACATTTCTTTATGAAATGTAAGCTCTGATTAGTTTAATACACTTCTGTATATTACATTTCATTTGAGTATAATTATCTTGAATGGTAGGAAAAATTTCTAAACTAGTTGAGTAGTAGGCCTTGGTGAGTGGACCTCACTAGCCGGTCACGATGACACTTGTATTAAGGGTGGACTCACGTGTATAAATGGGTTGGGTCGTGTCTGAAATGAAGAAGAATTTCTTCCTCCACCCATTGACATTGCTTGGATACTATCCAACCAATGGCGAAGTAGGGCTTCGCCTTAAAGTACCACAACCCCGAGTTTGGCTTATGGTTATTAATAGATTGAATAAGTTCCAGAACTCATCCAAAGAGAGGGTATTGTTGCCCGTAACCAAAGCAACAATGCACCAGTCATACTCCGCCAACCATTGGGAACCAGTTGGGCAGGACATATGTTATAGAAGTTCAAAATTTTTCTAAGAGTGCAGTGGAATGGGAGACACAAACTTGCCGAGAAGGCAGTCTCATAGAAGGCCACATCCCTGGATGAGACGACATGATTGTCTCACCTGCTCCAAGGAGTTTCATTTGAATTATAATCGAGAAACATCACGAATCTCTAAGATGATCTAATTTCCTCTAAGACATAATATTGGTTTATTTCTCTAACGAGGGCCTACTATCTCGAATTGGTTGGGGATTCTCTACATTTTAGGTTGTCTCTCCCCTATGAGGCACATACCTAATTGACGTAATAGTAGGGTCTTATCTTACATTAGGGTCCATGGCGTGATAGACTCTGAGTTGATCAAAAATCTAGGAGAGGGGAGAGTTATCTAAGTTAGTAATTGCTTTCTCATTGGACATGTGAGATATGAGAAATTCCAAAATCGAGAACATCCTAAATTAATACAATAAAAAGTATATCGAAGACTTAATGTCGCTAAACTGAGAGGGGCTAGATGATTGGCATTCACATTGGAGTGCTATTAAAGCCGTTCTCCTATCTCTAGAAAAGGGTAAGACCAATAGAGCCTTTGTCTAGAACTAAACTTTATTCAAAGTTCTATCTTCTCTCTTATAGACTATTATGTTGGTACCAAGTCAGTTTAGGAGCAATTGTGACTATTAATTGCTTTCCACGGATTTTTACCTTAAACAATTATTTTTATTATATTTTTTCTTGTTGGGGAGGATTTAGCTATACATACATGAATTTTGTAATAAGTAAAGTTTGCGTATCAATTTATTTAATTTTCTTGTAATACCTCTCATCGACTTTGTTCTTATATATGTTCATGTTCTGCACTTGGTGAATTGAATCTGAAGGAATTGGAAAGTCTTCTCAGAGTTGGCAAGGGTATGGATCAAGTTTCATGGTGCCCTATTTTTAATAAAACTTATGGAAATCTATTTTTTTAAGGAAATGAATTTGAGAAAAAAACCAAACGTTTTCCAGCCTACATTAGCTTTTTTGTTTTTATTTTTCATTTTTAAGAAGCATAGAATTACAGAAAGCCCCAAGATAGCACAAGAACGTGAGCTTTCTGGCCTAGATGCTTTGGCCATTACAGCAGTGTTAGGAGCCGATGCGGGAGACACGGGCGATCCACCAGAGGGAGCCACAACCAGACATCCCCAGCATTGGCCTGGCTGCACTTGCATCGTGTGCATTCAGCCTATTGAATTATAAACTTGATTTGATCCAAGAAAAAATAAAGCCAAAGGAAAAATAATAGATGAAACCCAATACAAAAACCCCAAAATAGAAGATATTTTGAAAGAAGATGTATGTAGTTTCTAAAAGAGTTCTAGAATACTTAGATTCTAGAAGATGTCTAGAAAACCCTTTAGAAATATTCTAGATATTTTTTATATAAATTTATCACATGTAAAATCTAGAATCTACTTAAATATTATCTTATAAAGAAAGTTAGAACCTTCCAGAAGTAGTACAAATATCAATGGGTTCTAGTCATTTTGTACTATGCCTAAAAAAAAGGTTTGTGTCCAAGTGTAATGCAAAGTGTTTATTTTTTCACTCTTGTTTTAGTATTTAACCCTCTTCCAAAATTCTGTCAAAACAATCACCCTAATAATCCTCCTCTATCGAACAAAATGGTATCAAAGCAATTGGTTCATGTTGAAGAAAATATCCACCCAAGTAGTCCCATTACCTAAGTTAATCAAAGATAACTACAGTTGTTAGAGCATTCAAATCAAGGCCTACCTTGGTAGAGAAGATGTATGAGACATTGTCGAGAAAGGCACTAAAGGGGTAGGTGCAACTACCAATAAGCAAAAGCATGATGCCAAGGTGAGACATAAAAGGGCTTTATCATTCATTTATTAAGGAGTGGATGATGCTAATTTTGAGAAGATTGCAAGGGCTACCTCTACCAAAGAAGCAAGGGAGATCTTCCAAAATTCCTCCAAAGGAGGTGACATAGTAAATGGAGTTCGTCTCTAAATTCTTCGAGGTGAGTTTGAAGCTTTAAAAATGAAAGCTTCTGAATCAACTTTGGATTATTGTTCAAGAGTTTTGGCAGTAGTTAATTAAATGAAAGCATATGGTGAAACTTTGGATGATGTCCGGGTGATTGAAAAAATTTTGCGGTCATTGGATCCAAATTTTGACCATGTTGATGTAGCCATTGAAGAATCAAAAATTCTTGATTCCATGGATATTGATGAACTCATGGGATCATTGGCATCTCAACCTCAATGGAAGATATGAAACAAAGCAAAATAGAAGTGGACAAGGACGCAAATATGTACGTGGTCGTGGCCAATGACGTGGTCATGGCTAAGGCCAAGGATGAGGAGGAAAATATTATAATGAGGATAGAAGTCAAAATTTTCAAACAAATAGAGGTTGTGGAAGAGGGAATTATGCCAAAGGAAGGCAAACGTACGAAAAATCCCAAGTTAAATGCTATAATTGTCAAAAATTTGGCCATTTTGCTTGGGAATGTGAAAATGATACAAACCATGTGCAAGAGAAAGTTAATTTTGTTGAAAGCAAAGAGGAAGAAATAAAATCTACCATATTATTGGCATATAAAGGCAATGAAGGTGAAGACAAGAATACGTGGTATCTTGACACGGGAGCAAGCAACCATATGTGCAGAGACAAAGGCTTGTTCGTGGAGCTTGATGAATCCATAAAAGGTAATATTTTATTTAGAGATCTATCAAAAATTCTGATGAAGCGAAGAGATAAAATTTTGATTCGCTTGAAAAATGGAAGGCATCAATTTATTTTAAATATTTATTATGTTCCCAATATGAAACTAATATCTTAATTATCAGACAACTCTTAGAAAAAGGCTATGATATCCACTTGAAAAATCGTAACCTTTTTATAAGGAGTGATAAATGAAATTTGATTGTCCAAGTGCCAATGACAAGCAATAGAA
>BRYE01000028.1:10463305-10483305 GCA_030159115.1 Actinidia arguta var. hypoleuca | reverse complement strand
TTCATCAGGATATTGATTCATTTATTCATTATCAAATGATAATTTCTCTCCTTCGATTAAGTACGCAACGATAATTAAATTATTTTATTTTTTTCACACATGATATAATCACGCCCACTTCAAATCTAGATGGTTCCGATTCAAAAAAAAACTATTGTGATGGCCGTCAAGTCGTGCATTAAAGGACATTATTACTTTCAGATGCACCGAATGTGATCCGATTAGTTAATTTTTCACATTTGATCGCCATCATTTTTTAGGAAATGATAGAATTGATACTATTTAAAGTCATAACGGTTTAGATCGAATATTTGAGAAATCGATCTTATACTTGTCTTTCAATCATGTCTATCAAACTTATGTCGTTATGAACCAATCCATTATGCTATAGGATAACGTACAAATGCCAACTGATAGAACACGATTCTGATGATCTAAACTGATCACTTTGTCTTTCTTATTATTTTAATCACTCTCGTCAAATTTGAAATACATCGGGTATTGAAAGTCCAATCATCAAGACATTGATTCATTTATTCATTATCAAATGACAATTTCTCTCCTTCGATTAAGTACGCAATGATAATAAAATCACTTCATTTTTTTCATACATGATATAATCACTCCCACTTCAAATCTAGATGGTTCGGATTCATAAAAAACTATTGTGATGGCCGTCGAGTCGTGTATTATAGGACATTATTGCTTATAGATGCACCGAATGTGATCCGATTAGGTAATTTTTGACATTTGATCGCCATCAAATTTTAGGAAATGATAGAATTGATACTATTTGAAATCATAACGGTTTAGATCGAATATTTGAGGATTCGAGTCTATACTAGCCTTTCAATTATGTATATCAAACTTATTAGGTTATGAACCAATCTATTATGCTATAGGATAATGTACAATTGCCATACGATAGAACACGATTCTGATGATCTAAACTGTTCACTTTGTTTTTCTTGTTATTTTAATCACTCTCGTCAAATTTGAAATACTTCGGGTATTGAAAGCCCTTTCATCAGGACATTGATTTATTTATTCATTATCAAATGATAATTTCTCTCCTTCGATTAAGTACGCAACGATAATTAAATTATTTTATTTTTTTCACACATGATATAATCACGCCCACTTCAAATCTAGATGGTTCCGATTCGAAAAAAAATTATTGTGATGGCCGTCGAGTCGTGCATTATAAGACATTATTGCTTATAGATGCACCGAATGTGATCCGATTAGTTAATTTTTCACATTTGATCGCCATCATTTTTTAGGAAATTATAGAATTCATATTATTTAAAGTTATAACGGTTTAGATCGAATATTCGAGAAATCGATCTTATACTTGTCTTTCAATCATGTCTATCAAACTTATGTCGTTATGAACCAATCCATTATGCTATAGGATCATGTACAATTGCCAACCGATAGAACACGATTCTGATGATCTAAACTGATCACTTTGTCTTTCTTATTATTTTAATCACTCTCGTCAAATTTGAAATACATCGGGTATTGAAAGTCCAATCATCAAGACATTGATTCATTTATTCATTATCAAATGACAATTTCTCTCTTTCGATTAAGTACGCAATGATAATAAAATCACTTCATTTTTTTCATACATGATATAATCACTCCCACTTCAAATCTAGATGGTTCGGTTTCATAAAAAACTGTTGTGATGGCCGTCGAGTCGTGTATTATAGGACATTATTGCTTATAGATGCACCGAATGTGATCCGATTAGATAATTTTTGACATTTGATCGCCATCATATTTTAGAAAATGATAGAATTGATACTATTTGAAATCATAACGGTTTAGATCGAATATTTGAGGATTCGAGTCTATACTAGCCTTTCAATTATGTATATCAAACTCATTTGGTTATAAACCAATCCATTATGCTATAGGATAATGTACAATTGTCAACCGATAGAACATGATTCTGATGATCTAAACTGTTCACTTTGCTTTTCTTGCTATTTTAATCACTCTCATCAAATTTGAAATACATCGGGTATTGAAAGCCCTATCATCAGGACATTGATTCATTTATTCACTATCAAATGACAATTTCTCTCCTTCGATTAAGTACGCAACGATAATTAAATCACTTCATTTTTTTATACATGATATAATCACTCCCACTTCAATTCTAGATGGTTCCGATTCATAAAAAATTATTGTGATGGCCGTCGAGTCGTGCATTATAGGACATTATTGCTTATAGATGCATCAAATGTGATCCGATTAGGTAATTTTTGACATTTTTTCGTCATCATTTTTTAGAAAAAATGATTGAATTGATACTAGTTAAAATCATAACGGTTTAGATCAAATATCTGAGAAATCGAGCTTATACTTGCCTTTCAATCATGTATATCAAAATTATTTGGTTATGAACTAATCCATTACACTATAGGATAATGTACACTTGCCATACGATATAACACGATTCTGATGATCTAAACCGTTCACTTTGTTTTTCTTGTTGTTTTTATCACTCACGTCAAATTTGAAATACTTCAGGTATTGAAAGCCCTTTCATCAGGACATTGATACATTTATTTATTATCAAATGACAATTTCTCTCCTTCGATTAAGTACGCAACGATAATTAAATTATTTTATTTTTTTCATACATGATATAATCACGCCCACTTCAAATCTAGATGGTTCCGATTCGAAAAAAAATTATTGTGATGGCCGTCGAGTCGTGCATTAAAGGACATTATTGCTTATAGATGCACCGAATGTGATCCGATTAGTTAATTTTTCACATTTGATCGCCATCATTTTTTAGGAAATTATAGAATTCATACTATTTAAAGTCATAACGGTTTAGATCGAATATTCGAAAAATCGATCTTATACTTGTCTTTCAATCATGTCTATCAAACTTATGTCGTTATGAACCAATCCATTATGCTATAGGATAATGTACAATTGCCAACTGATAGAACACGATTCTGATGATCTAAACTGATCACTTTGTCCTTCTTATTATTTTAATCACTCTCGTCAAATTTGAAATACATCGGGTATTGAAAGTCCAATCATCAAGACATTGATTCATTTATTCATTATCAAATGACAATTTCTCTCTTTCGATTAAGTACGCAATAATAATAAAATCACTTCATTTTTTCATACATGATATAATCACTCCCACTTCAAATCTAGATGGTTCGGATTCATAAAAAACTGTTGTGATGGCCGTCGAGTCGTGTATTATAGGACATTATTGCTTATAGATGCACCGAATGTGATCTGATTAGATAATTTTTGACATTTGATCGCCATCATATTTTAGAAAATGATAGAATTGATACTATTTGAAATCATAACGGTTTAGATCGAATATTTGAGGATTCGAGTCTATACTAGCCTTTCAATTATGTATATCAAACTCATTTGGTTATAAACCAATCCATTATGCTATAGGATAATGTACAATTGTCAACCGATAGAACATGATTCTGATGATCTAAACTGTTCACTTTGCTTTTCTTGCTATTTTAATCACTCTCATCAAATTTGAAATACATCGGGTATTGAAAGCCCTATCATCAGGACATTGATTCATTTATTCACTATCAAATGACAATTTCTCTCCTTCGATTAAGTACGCAACGATAATTAAATCACTTCATTTTTTTATACATGATATAATCACTCCCACTTCAATTCTAGATGGTTCCGATTCATAAAAAATTATTGTGATGGCCGTCGAGTCGTGCATTATAGGACATTATTGCTTATAGATGCATCAAATGTGATCCGATTAGGTAATTTTTGACATTTTTTCGTCATCATTTTTTAGAAAAAATGATTGAATTGATACTATTTAAAATCATAACGGTTTAGATCAAATATCTGAGAAATCGAGCTTATACTTGCCTTTCAATCATGTATATCAAAATTATTTGGTTATGAACTAATCCATTACACTATAGGATAATGTACAATTGCCATACGATATAACACGATTCTGATGATCTAAACCGTTCACTTTGTTTTTCTTGTTGTTTTTATCACTCACGTCAAATTTGAAATACTTCAGGTATTGAAAGCCCTTTCATCAGGACATTGATACATTTATTTATTATCAAATGACAATTTCTCTCCTTCGATTAAGTACGCAACGATAATTAAATTATGTTATTTTTTTCATACATGATATAATCACGCCCACTTCAAATCTAGATGGTTCCGATTCGAAAAAAAATTATTGTGATGGCCGTCGAGTCGTGCATTAAAGGACATTATTGCTTATAGATGCACCGAATGTGATCCGATTAGTTAATTTTTCACATTTGATCGCCATCATTTTTTAGGAAATTATAGAATTCATACTATTTAAAGTCATAACGGTTTAGATCGAATATTCGAAAAATCGATCTTATACTTGTCTTTCAATCATGTCTATCAAACTTATGTCGTTATGAACCAATCCATTATGCTATAGGATAATGTACAATTGCCAACTGATAGAACACGATTCTGATGATCTAAACTGATCACTTTGTCTTTCTTATTATTTTAATCACTCTCGTCAAATTTGAAATACATCGGGTATTGAAAGTCCAATCATCAAGACATTGATTCATTTATTCATTATCAAATGACAATTTCTCTCCTTCGATTAAGTACGCAATGATAATAAAATCACTTCATTTTTTTCATACATGATATAATCACTCCCACTTCAAATCTAGATGGTTCGGATTCATAAAAAACTATTGTGATGGCCGTCGAGTCGTGTATTATAGGACATTATTGCTTATAGATGCACCGAATGTGATCCGATTAGGTAATTTTTGACATTTGATCGCCATCAAATTTTAGGAAATGATAGAATTGATACTATTTGAAATCATAACGGTTTAGATCAAATATTTGAGGATTCGAGTCTATACTAGCCTTTCAATTATGTATATCAAACTTATTAGGTTATGAACCAATCTATTATGCTATAGGATAATGTACAATTGCCATACGATAGAACACGATTCTGATGATCTAAACTGTTCACTTTGTTTTTCTTGTTATTTTAATCACTCTCGTCAAATTTGAAATACTTCGGGTATTGAAAGCCCTTTCATCAGGACATTGATTCATTTATTCATTATCAAATGATAATTTCTCTCCTTCGATTAAGTACGCAACGATAATTAAATTATTTTATTTTTTTCACACATGATATAATCACGCCCACTTCAAATCTAGATGGTTCCGATTCGAAAAAAAATTATTGTGATGGCCGTCGAGTCGTGCATTATAAGACATTATTGCTTATAGATGCACCGAATGTGATCCGATTAGTTAATTTTTCACATTTGATCGCCATCATTTTTTAGGAAATTATAGATTTCATATTATTTAAAGTCATAACGGTTTAGATCGAATATTCGAGAAATCGATCTTATACTTGTCTTTCAATCATGTCTATCAAATTTATGTCGTTATGAACCAATCCATTATGCTATAGGATAATGTACAATTGCCAACCGATAGAACACGATTCTGATGATCTAAACTGATCACTTTGTCTTTCTTATTATTTTAATCACTCTCGTCAAATTTGAAATACATCGGGTATTGAAAGTCCAATCATCAAGACATTGATTCATTTATTCATTATCAAATGACAATTTCTCTCTTTCGATTAAGTACGCAATGATAATAAAATCACTTCATTTTTTTCATACATGATATAATCACTCCCACTTCAAATCTAGATGGTTCGGTTTCATAAAAAACTGTTGTGATGGCCGTCGAGTCGTGTATTATAGGACATTATTGCTTATAGATGCACCGAATGTGATCCGATTAGATAATTTTTGACATTTGATCGCCATCATATTTTAGAAAATGATAGAATTGATACTATTTGAAATCATAACGGTTTAGATCGAATATTTGAGGATTCGAGTCTATACTAGCCTTTCAATTATGTATATCAAACTCATTTGGTTATAAACCAATCCATTATGCTATAGGACAATGTACAATTGTCAACCGATAGAACATGATTCTGATGATCTAAACTGTTCACTTTGGTTTTCTTGCTATTTTAATCACTCTCATCAAATTTGAAATACATCGGGTATTGAAAGCCCTATCATCAGGACATTGATTCATTTATTCACTATCAAATGACAATTTCTCTCCTTCGATTAAGTACGCAACGATAATTAAATCACTTCATTTTTTTATACATGATATAATCACTCCCACTTCAATTCTAGATGGTTCCGATTCATAAAAAATTATTGTGATGGCCGTCGAGTCGTGCATTATAGGACATTATTGCTTATAGATGCATCAAATGTGATCCGATTAGGTAATTTTTGACATTTTTTCGTCATCATTTTTTAGAAAAAATGATTGAATTGATACTAGTTAAAATCATAACGGTTTAGATCAAATATCTGAGAAATCGAGCTTATACTTGCCTTTCAATCATGTATATCAAAATTATTTGGTTATGAACTAATCCATTACACTATAGGATAATGTACAATTGCCATACGATATAACACGATTCTGATGATCTAAACCGTTCACTTTGTTTTTCTTGTTGTTTTTATCACTCACGTCAAATTTGAAATACTTCAGGTATTGAAAGCCCTTTCATCAGGACATTGATACATTTATTTATTATCAAATGACAATTTCTCTCCTTCGATTAAGTACGCAACGATAATTAAATTATGTTATTTTTTTCATACATGATATAATCACGCCCACTTCAAATCTAGATGGTTCCGATTCGAAAAAAAATTATTGTGATGGCCGTCGAGTCGTGCATTAAAGGACATTATTGCTTATAGATGCACCGAATGTGATCCGATTAGTTAATTTTTCACATTTGATCGCCATCATTTTTTAGGAAATTATAGAATTCATACTATTTAAAGTCATAACGGTTTAGATCGAATATTCGAAAAATCGATCTTATACTTGTCTTTCAATCATGTCTATCAAACTTATGTCGTTATGAACCAATCCATTATGCTATAGGATAATGTACAATTGCCAACTGATAGAACACGATTCTGATGATCTAAACTGATCACTTTGTCCTTCTTATTATTTTAATCACTCTCGTCAAATTTGAAATACATCGGGTATTGAAAGTCCAATCATCAAGACATTGATTCATTTATTCATTATCAAATGACAATTTCTCTCTTTCGATTAAGTACGCAATGATAATAAAATCACTTCATTTTTTCATACATGATATAATCACTCCCACTTCAAATCTAGATGGTTCGGATTCATAAAAAACTGTTGTGATGGCCGTCGAGTCGTGTATTATAGGACATTATTGCTTATAGATGCACCGAATGTGATCCGATTAGATAATTTTTGACATTTGATCGCCATCATATTTTAGAAAATGATAGAATTGATACTATTTGAAATCATAACGGTTTAGATCGAATATTTGAGGATTCGAGTCTATACTAGCCTTTCAATTATGTATATCAAACTCATTTGGTTATAAACCAATCCATTATGCTATAGGATAATGTACAATTGTCAACCGATAGAACATGATTCTGATGATCTAAACTGTTCACTTTGCTTTTCTTGCTATTTTAATCACTCTCATCAAATTTGAAATACATCGGGTATTGAAAGCCCTATCATCAGGACATTGATTCATTTATTCACTATCAAATGACAATTTCTCTCCTTCGATTAAGTACGCAACGATAATTAAATCACTTCATTTTTTTATACATGATATAATCACTCCCACTTCAATTCTAGATGGTTCCGATTCATAAAAAATTATTGTGATGGCCGTCGAGTCGTGCATTATAGGACATTATTGCTTATAGATGCATCAAATGTGATCCGATTAGGTGATTTTTGACATTTTTTCGTCATCATTTTTTAGAAAAAATGATTGAATTGATACTATTTAAAATCATAACGGTTTAGATCAAATATCTGAGAAATCGAGCTTATACTTGCCTTTCAATCATGTATATCAAAATTATTTGGTTATGAACTAATCCATTACACTATAGGATAATGTACAATTGCCATACGATATAACACGATTCTGATGATCTAAACCGTTCACTTTGTTTTTCTTGTTGTTTTTATCACTCACGTCAAATTTGAAATACTTCAGGTATTGAAAGCCCTTTCATCAGGACATTGATACATTTATTTATTATCAAATGACAATTTCTCTCCTTCGATTAAGTACGCAACGATAATTAAATTATGTTATTTTTTTCATACATGATATAATCACGCCCACTTCAAATCTAGATGGTTCCGATTCGAAAAAAAATTATTGTGATGGCCGTCGAGTCGTGCATTAAAGGACATTATTGCTTATAGATGCACCGAATGTGATCCGATTAGTTAATTTTTCACATTTGATCGCCATCATTTTTTAGGAAATTATAGAATTCATACTATTTAAAGTCATAACGGTTTAGATCGAATATTCGAAAAATCGATCTTATACTTGTCTTTCAATCATGTCTATCAAACTTATGTCGTTATGAACCAATCCATTATGCTATAGGATAATGTACAATTGCCAACTGATAGAACACGATTCTGATGATCTAAACTGATCACTTTGTCCTTCTTATTATTTTAATCACTCTCGTCAAATTTGAAATACATCGGGTATTGAAAGTCCAATCATCAAGACATTGATTCATTTATTCATTATCAAATGACAATTTCTCTCTTTCGATTAAGTACGCAATGATAATAAAATCACTTCATTTTTTCATACATGATATAATCACTCCCACTTCAAATCTAGATGGTTCGGATTCATAAAAAACTGTTGTGATGGCCGTCGAGTCGTGTATTATAGGACATTATTGCTTATAGATGCACCGAATGTGATCCGATTAGATAATTTTTGACATTTGATCGCCATCATATTTTAGAAAATGATAGAATTGATACTATTTGAAATCATAACGGTTTAGATCGAATATTTGAGGATTCGAGTCTATACTAGCCTTTCAATTATGTATATCAAACTCATTTGGTTATAAACCAATCCATTATGCTATAGGATAATGTACAATTGTCAACCGATAGAACATGATTCTGATGATCTAAACTGTTCACTTTGCTTTTCTTGCTATTTTAATCACTCTCATCAAATTTGAAATACATCGGGTATTGAAAGCCCTATCATCAGGACATTGATTCATTTATTCACTATCAAATGACAATTTCTCTCCTTCGATTAAGTACGCAACGATAATTAAATCACTTCATTTTTTTATACATGATATAATCACTCCCACTTCAATTCTAGATGGTTCCGATTCATAAAAAATTATTGTGATGGCCGTCGAGTCGTGCATTATAGGACATTATTGCTTATAGATGCATCAAATGTGATCCGATTAGGTGATTTTTGACATTTTTTCGTCATCATTTTTTAGAAAAAATGATTGAATTGATACTATTTAAAATCATAACGGTTTAGATCAAATATCTGAGAAATCGAGCTTATACTTGCCTTTCAATCATGTATATCAAAATTATTTGGTTATGAACTAATCCATTACACTATAGGATAATGTACAATTGCCATACGATATAACACGATTCTGATGATCTAAACCGTTCACTTTGTTTTTCTTGTTGTTTTTATCACTCACGTCAAATTTGAAATACTTCAGGTATTGAAAGCCCTTTCATCAGGACATTGATACATTTATTTATTATCAAATGACAATTTCTCTCCTTCGATTAAGTACGCAACGATAATTAAATTATGTTATTTTTTTCATACATGATATAATCACGCCCACTTCAAATCTAGATGGTTCCGATTCGAAAAAAAATTATTGTGATGGCCGTCGAGTCGTGCATTAAAGGACATTATTGCTTATAGATGCACCGAATGTGATCCGATTAGTTAATTTTTCACATTTGATCGCCATCATTTTTTAGGAAATTATAGAATTCATACTATTTAAAGTCATAACGGTTTAGATCGAATATTCGAAAAATCGATCTTATACTTGTCTTTCAATCATGTCTATCAAACTTATGTCGTTATGAACCAATCCATTATGCTATAGGATAATGTACAATTGCCAACTGATAGAACACGATTCTGATGATCTAAACTGATCACTTTGTCCTTCTTATTATTTTAATCACTCTCGTCAAATTTGAAATACATCGGGTATTGAAAGTCCAATCATCAAGACATTGATTCATTTATTCATTATCAAATGACAATTTCTCTCTTTCGATTAAGTACGCAATGATAATAAAATCACTTCATTTTTTCATACATGATATAATCACTCCCACTTCAAATCTAGATGGTTCGGATTCATAAAAAACTGTTGTGATGGCCGTCGAGTCGTGTATTATAGGACATTATTGCTTATAGATGCACCGAATGTGATCCGATTAGATAATTTTTGACATTTGATCGCCATCATATTTTAGAAAATGATAGAATTGATACTATTTGAAATCATAACGGTTTAGATCGAATATTTGAGGATTCGAGTCTATACTAGCCTTTCAATTATGTATATCAAACTCATTTGGTTATAAACCAATCCATTATGCTATAGGATAATGTACAATTGTCAACCGATAGAACATGATTCTGATGATCTAAACTGTTCACTTTGCTTTTCTTGCTATTTTAATCACTCTCATCAAATTTGAAATACATCGGGTATTGAAAGCCCTATCATCAGGACATTGATTCATTTATTCACTATCAAATGACAATTTCTCTCCTTCGATTAAGTACGCAACGATAATTAAATCACTTCATTTTTTTATACATGATATAATCACTCCCACTTCAATTCTAGATGGTTCCGATTCATAAAAAATTATTGTGATGGCCGTCGAGTCGTGCATTATAGGACATTATTGCTTATAGATGCATCAAATGTGATCCGATTAGGTGATTTTTGACATTTTTTCGTCATCATTTTTTAGAAAAAATGATTGAATTGATACTATTTAAAATCATAACGGTTTAGATCAAATATCTGAGAAATCGAGCTTATACTTGCCTTTCAATCATGTATATCAAAATTATTTGGTTATGAACTAATCCATTACACTATAGGATAATGTACAATTGCCATACGATATAACACGATTCTGATGATCTAAACCGTTCACTTTGTTTTTCTTGTTGTTTTTATCACTCACGTCAAATTTGAAATACTTCAGGTATTGAAAGCCCTTTCATCAGGACATTGATACATTTATTTATTATCAAATGACAATTTCTCTCCTTCGATTAAGTACGCAACGATAATTAAATTATGTTATTTTTTTCATACATGATATAATCACGCCCACTTCAAATCTAGATGGTTCCGATTCGAAAAAAAATTATTGTGATGGCCGTCGAGTCGTGCATTAAAGGACATTATTGCTTATAGATGCACCGAATGTGATCCGATTAGTTAATTTTTCACATTTGATCGCCATCATTTTTTAGGAAATTATAGAATTCATACTATTTAAAGTCATAACGGTTTAGATCGAATATTCGAAAAATCGATCTTATACTTGTCTTTCAATCATGTCTATCAAACTTATGTCGTTATGAACCAATCCATTATGCTATAGGATAATGTACAATTGCCAACTGATAGAACACGATTCTGATGATCTAAACTGATCACTTTGTCCTTCTTATTATTTTAATCACTCTCGTCAAATTTGAAATACATCGGGTATTGAAAGTCCAATCATCAAGACATTGATTCATTTATTCATTATCAAATGACAATTTCTCTCTTTCGATTAAGTACGCAATGATAATAAAATCACTTCATTTTTTCATACATGATATAATCACTCCCACTTCAAATCTAGATGGTTCGGATTCATAAAAAACTGTTGTGATGGCCGTCGAGTCGTGTATTATAGGACATTATTGCTTATAGATGCACCGAATGTGATCCGATTAGATAATTTTTGACATTTGATCGCCATCATATTTTAGAAAATGATAGAATTGATACTATTTGAAATCATAACGGTTTAGATCGAATATTTGAGGATTCGAGTCTATACTAGCCTTTCAATTATGTATATCAAACTCATTTGGTTATAAACCAATCCATTATGCTATAGGATAATGTACAATTGTCAACCGATAGAACATGATTCTGATGATCTAAACTGTTCACTTTGCTTTTCTTGCTATTTTAATCACTCTCATCAAATTTGAAATACATCGGGTATTGAAAGCCCTATCATCAGGACATTGATTCATTTATTCACTATCAAATGACAATTTCTCTCCTTCGATTAAGTACGCAACGATAATTAAATCACTTCATTTTTTTATACATGATATAATCACTCCCACTTCAATTCTAGATGGTTCCGATTCATAAAAAATTATTGTGATGGCCGTCGAGTCGTGCATTATAGGACATTATTGCTTATAGATGCATCAAATGTGATCCGATTAGGTGATTTTTGACATTTTTTCGTCATCATTTTTTAGAAAAAATGATTGAATTGATACTATTTAAAATCATAACGGTTTAGATCAAATATCTGAGAAATCGAGCTTATACTTGCCTTTCAATCATGTATATCAAAATTATTTGGTTATGAACTAATCCATTACACTATAGGATAATGTACAATTGCCATACGATATAACACGATTCTGATGATCTAAACCGTTCACTTTGTTTTTCTTGTTGTTTTTATCACTCACGTCAAATTTGAAATACTTCAGGTATTGAAAGCCCTTTCATCAGGACATTGATACATTTATTTATTATCAAATGACAATTTCTCTCCTTCGATTAAGTACGCAACGATAATTAAATTATGTTATTTTTTTCATACATGATATAATCACGCCCACTTCAAATCTAGATGGTTCCGATTCGAAAAAAAATTATTGTGATGGCCGTCGAGTCGTGCATTAAAGGACATTATTGCTTATAGATGCACCGAATGTGATCCGATTAGTTAATTTTTCACATTTGATCGCCATCATTTTTTAGGAAATTATAGAATTCATACTATTTAAAGTCATAACGGTTTAGATCGAATATTCGAAAAATCGATCTTATACTTGTCTTTCAATCATGTCTATCAAACTTATGTCGTTATGAACCAATCCATTATGCTATAGGATAATGTACAATTGCCAACTGATAGAACACGATTCTGATGATCTAAACTGATCACTTTGTCTTTCTTATTATTTTAATAACTCTCGTCAAATTTGAAATACATCGGGTATTGAAAGTCCAATCATCAAGACATTGATTCATTTATTCATTATCAAATGACAATTTCTCTCTTTCGATTAAGTACGCAATGATAATAAAATCACTTCATTTTTTCATACATGATATAATCACTCCCACTTCAAATCTAGATGGTTCGGATTCATAAAAAACTGTTGTGATGGCCGTCGAGTCGTGTATTATAGGACATTATTGCTTATAGATGCACCGAATGTGATCCGATTAGATAATTTTTGACATTTGATCGCCATCATATTTTAGAAAATGATAGAATTGATACTATTTGAAATCATAACGGTTTAGATCGAATATTTGAGGATTCGAGTCTATACTAGCCTTTCAATTATGTATATCAAACTCATTTGGTTATAAACCAATCCATTATGCTATAGGATAATGTACAATTGTCAACCGATAGAACATGATTCTGATGATCTAAACTGTTCACTTTGCTTTTCTTGCTATTTTAATCACTCTCATCAAATTTGAAATACATCGGGTATTGAAAGCCCTATCATCAGGACATTGATTCATTTATTCACTATCAAATGACAATTTCTCTCCTTCGATTAAGTACGCAACGATAATTAAATCACTTCATTTTTTTATACATGATATAATCACTCCCACTTCAATTCTAGATGGTTCCGATTCATAAAAAATTATTGTGATGGCCGTCGAGTCGTGCATTATAGGACATTATTGCTTATAGATGCATCAAATGTGATCCGATTAGGTGATTTTTGACATTTTTTCGTCATCATTTTTTAGAAAAAATGATTGAATTGATACTATTTAAAATCATAACGGTTTAGATCAAATATCTGAGAAATCGAGCTTATACTTGCCTTTCAATCATGTATATCAAAATTATTTGGTTATGAACTAATCCATTACACTATAGGATAATGTACAATTGCCATACAATAGAACACAATTCTGATGACCTAAACCGTTCACTTTATTTTTCTTGTTATTTTAATCACTCTCGTCAAATTTGAAATACTTCCGGTATTGAAAGCCCTTTCATCAAGACATTCATTCATTTATTCATTATCAAATGACAATTTCTCTCCTTCGATTAAGTACGCAACGATAATTAAATCACTTCATTTTTTTCTACATGATATAATCACTCCCACTTCAATTCTAGATGGTTCCGATTCATAAAAAAGTATTGTGATGGCCGTCGAGTCGTGCATTATAGGACATTATTGCTTATAGATGCACCGAATGTGATCCGATTAGTTAATTTTTCACATTTGATCGCCATCATTTTTTAGAAAATGATAGAATTGATACTATTTAAAGTCATAACGGTTTAGATCGAATATTCGAGAAATCGATCTTATACTTGTCTTTCAATCATGTCCATCAAACTTATGTCGTTATGAACCAATCCATTATGCTATAGGATAATGTACAATTGCCAACTGATAGAACACGATTCTGATGATCTAAACTGATCACTTTGTCTTTCTTATTATTTTAATCACTCTCGTCAAATTTGAAATACATCGGGTGTTGAAAGTCCAATCATCAAGACATTGATTAATTTATTCATTATCAAATGACAATTTCTCTACTTCGATTAAGTACGCAATGATAATAAAATCACTTCATTTTTTTCATACATGATATAATCACTCCCACTTCAAATCTAGATGGTTCCGATTCGAAAAAAAACTATTGTGATGGCCGTCGAGTCGTGTATTATAGGACATTATTGCTTATAGATGCACCGAATGTGATCCGATTAGGTAATTTTTGACATTTGATCGCCATCATATTTTAGGAAATGATAGAATTGATACTATTTGAAATCATAACGGTTTAGATCGAATATTTGAGGATTCGAGTCTATACTAGCCTTTCAATTATGTATATCAAACTTATTTGGTTATGAACCAATCTATTATGCTATAGGATAATGTACAATTGCCATACGATAGAACACGATTCTGATGATCTAAATTGTTCACTTTGTTTTTCTTGTTATTTTAATCACTCTCGTCAAATTTGAAATACTTCGGGTATTGAAAGCCTTTCATCAGGATATATTGATTCATTTATTCATTATCAAATGACAATTTCTCTCCTTCGATTAAGTACACAACGATAATTAAATCACTTTATTTTTTTCATACATGTTATAATCACTCTCACTTAAAATCTAGATGGTTCCAATTCATAAAAAACTATTGTGATGGCCGTCAAGTCGTGAATTATAAGACATTATTGCTCATATATGCACCGAATGTGATCCGATTAGGTAATTTTTGACATTTGATCGCCATTATTTTTTAGAAAATGATAGAATTGATACTATTTGAAATCATAACGGTTTAGATCGAATATTCGAGGATTCGAGTCTATACTTGCTTTTCAATCATATATATCAAACTTATTTGGTTATGAACCAATCCATTATGCTATAGGATAATGTACAATTATCATACGATAGAACACGATTCTGATGATCTAAACGAATCACTTTATTTTTCTTGTTATTTTAATCACTCTCGTCAAATTTGAAATACTTCGGGTATTGATAGCCTTTTATCAGGACATTGATTCATTGATTCATTATCAAATGACAATTTCTCTCCTTCGATTAAGTACGCAACGATAATTAAATCACTTTATTTTTTTCATACATGATATAATCACTCTTACTTAAAATCTAGATGGTTCTGATTCATAAAAAACTATTGTGATGGCCGTTGAGTCATGCATTATAGGACATTATTGCTTATAGATGCACCGAATGTGATCCGATTAGGTAATTTTTGATATTTGATCGTCATAATTTTTTAGAAAAATGATAGAATTGATACCATTTGAAATTATAACGGGTTAGATCGAATATTCTAGGATTCGAATCTATATTTGCATTTCAATGGTGTATATCAAACTTATTTGGTTATGAACCAATCCATTATGCTATAGGATAATGTACAATTACCATACGATAAAACACGATTCTGATGATCTAAACCGTTCACTTTGTTTTTCTTGTTGTTTTAATCACTCTTGTCAAATTTGAAATACTTCGGGTATTGATAGCCTTTTATCAGGACATTGATTCATTATCAAATGACAATTTCTCTCCTTCGATTAAGTACGCAACGATAATTAAATCACTTTATTTTTTTCATACATGATATAATCACTCCCACTTCAAATTTAGATGGTTCCGATTCGAAAAAAAACTATTGTGATGGCCGTCGAGTCGTGCATTATAGAATATTATTGCTCGTATACGCACCGAATGTGATCCGATTAGGTAATTTTTGATATTTGGTCGCCATTATGTTTTAGAAAAATTATAGAATTGATGCTATTTGAAATCATAACGGTTTAGATCGAATATTCGAGGATTCGAGTCTATACTTGCCTTTCAATCATGTATATCAAACTTATTTGGATAGGAACCAATCCATTATGCTATAGGATAATGTACAATTGCCATACGATAAAACACGATTCTGATGATCTAAACCGTTCACTTTGTTTTTCTTGTTGTTTTAATCACTCTCGTCAAATTTGAAATACTTCAGGTATTGAAAGTCCTACCATCAGGACATTGATTCATTATCAAATGACAATTTCTCTCCTTCGATTAAGTACGGAACGATAATTAAATTATTTCATTTTTTCATACATGATATAATCACTCCCACTTCAAATCTTAATGGTTCTGATTCGAAAAAAGACTATTGTGATGGTCGTCGAGTCGTGCATTATAGGACATTATTGTTCATAGATGCACCGAATGTAATCCGATTAGGTAATTTTTTACATTTGGTCACCATTATTTTTTAGAAAAATGATGAATTGACACTATTTGAAATCATAACGGTTTAGATCGAATATTCGAGGAATCGAGTCTATACTTGACTTTCAGTCATGTATATCAAACTTATTTGGTGATGAACCAATCCATTATGTTATAGGATAATGTACAATTGTCGTACGATGGAACACGATTCTGATGATCTAAACCGTTCACTTTGTTTTTCTTGTTATTTTAATCACTCTCGTCAAATTTGAAATACTTCGGGCATTAAAAGCCCTTTCATCAGAACATTGATTCATTTATTCATTATCAAATGACAATTTCTCTCCTTCAATTAAGTACGCAACGATAATTAAATCACTTTATTTTTTTCATATATGATATAATCACTCCCACTTCAAATCTAGATGGTACCGTTTCGAAAAAAAATTATTGTGATGGCCGTCGAGTCGTGCATTATAGGACATTATTGCTCATTGATGAACCGAATGTGATCCGATTAGGTAATTTTTGACATTTGATTGCCATTATTTTTTAGAAAAATGATGAATTGATACTATTTGAAATCATAACGGTTTAGATCGAATATTCAAGGAATCGAGTCTATACTTGACTTTCAGTCATGTATATCAAACTTATTTGGTGATGAACCAATCCATTATGTTATAGGATAATGTACAATTGTCGTACGATGGAACACGATTCTGATGATCTAAACCGTTCACTTTGTTTTTCTTGTTATTTTAATCACTCTCATCAAATTTGAAATACATCGAGTATTGAAAGCCTTTCATCAGGATATTGATTCATTTATTCATTTATAATGACAATTTCTCTCCTTCAATTAAGTACGCAACGATAATTAAATCACTTCATTTTTTTCATACATGATATAATCACTCCCATTTCAAATCTAGATGGTTCCGATTCGAAAAAAAACTATTGTGATGGCTGTCGAGTCGTGCATTATAGGACATTATTTCTTATACATGCACCGAATGTGATGTGATTAGTTAATTTTTTACATTTGATCGCCGTCATTTTTAGGAAATGATGGAATTGATACTACTTAAAGTCAAAACGGTTTAGATCGAACATTCGAGAAATCGATCTTATACTTGTCTTTCAATCATGTATATCAAACTTATTTGGTTATGAATCAATCCATTATGCTATAGGATAATGTACAATTGCCAACCGATAGAACATGATTCTGATGATCTAAACTGATCACTTTGTTTTTCTTATTATTCTAATCACTCTCGTCAAATTTAAAATACTTCAGGCATCGAAAGCCCTTTCATCAGGACATTGATTCGTTTATTCATTATCAAATGACAATTTCTCTCCTTCAATTAAGTACGCAATGATAATTAAATCACTTCATTTTTTTTCCATACATGATATAATCACTCCCACTTCAAATCTAGATGGTTCCGTTTCGAAGAAAAACTATTGTGATGGCCGTCGAGTCGTGCATTATAGGACATTATTGCTTATAGATGCACCGAATGTGATTCGATTAGTTAATTTTCGATATTTTGTCGCCATCATTTTTTAGGAAAATGATTGAATTGATACTATTTAAAATCATAATGGTTTAGATCGAATATTCGAGAAATCGAGTTTATTCTTGCCTTTCAACCATGTATATCAAACTTATTTGGTTATGAACCAATCCATTATGCTATATGATAATGTACAATCGCCAACCGATAAAACACGATTCTGATGATCTAAACCGTTTACTTTATTTTTTTTGCTATTTTAATCACTCTCGTCAAATTTGAAATACATCGGGTATTAAAAGCCTTTAATCAGGATATTGATTCATTTATTCATTTTTAAATGACAATTTCTCTCCTTCGATTAAGTACGCAACGATAATTAAATCACTTTATTTTTTTCATACATGATATAATCACTCTTACTTAAAATCTAGATGGTTCGGATTCATAAAAAACTATTGTGATGGCCGTTGAGTCGTGCATTATAGGACATTATTGCTTAGAGATGCACCGAATGTGATCCGATTAGGTAACTTTTGATATTTGATCGTCATAATTTTTTAGAAAAATGATAGAATTGATACCATTTGAAATTATAACGGGTTAGATCGAATATTCTAGGATTCGAATCTATACTTGCATTTCAATGGTGTATATCAAACTTATTTGGTTATGAACCAATCCATTAAGCTATATGATAATGTACAATTGCCATACGATAGAACACGATTCTGATGATCTAAACCGTTCACTTTGTTTTACTTGTTATTTTAATCACTCTCATCAAATTTGAAATACTTCGGGTATTGAAAACCCTTCATCAGGACATTGATTCATTTATTCCTTATCAAATGACAATTTCTCTCGTTCGATTAAGTACGCAACGATAATTAAATCACTTCATTTTTTTCATACATAATATAATCACTCCCACTTAAAATCTAGATGGTTCCGATTCATAAAAAACTATTGTGATGGCTGTCGAGTCGTGCATTATAGGACATTATTGCTCATACATGCAGCTAATGTGATCCGATTAGGTAATTTTTGACATTTGATCGCCATTATTTTTTAGAACAATGATAGAATTGATACTATTTGAAATCATAACGGTTTAGATCGAATATTCGAGAATTCGAGTCAATGCTTGTCTTTCAATCATGTATATCAAACTTATTTGTTTATGAACTAATCTATTATGCTATAGGATAATGTATAATTGCCATACGATAGAACACGATTCTGATGATCTAAACCGTTCATTTTGTTTTTTTTGTTATTTTAATCACTCTCGTCAAATTTGAAATACTTTGGGTATTGAAAGCCCTTTCATCAGGACATTGATTCATTTATTCATTATCAAATGACAATTTCTCTCCTTCGATTAAGTACACAACG